>JAVQJG010280692.1:0-19404 GCA_036024015.1 Craterocephalus amniculus
TAGAAGTGGGTGAGGTTGAGGGTGGGGGCATGGTTGGGGCATGCTGCTGAGATTCAAAACGGGCAAAGAAGCAGTTCAGCTCTTCTGCCAGTGTTGCACTCTGATCAGCTGTCGACACATCACCCATCATCACACATCACATATTACTCTAGAAATACCTTCAAGGCCCGCTTTGTGTTAGGTTTCATTGTAATCTGGGAATGAGAGTTTCCTTGGGTTATGAAAAAGAAAACATAAAGTCCTTTAGAAAAGACTGAATGACTTGACTTTATTCAGATTTGAGCTGAAACCTTGAGGACATATATTTTGGGAATCACATGAAAGCTGCTGTCATTAACGCACGTAGGGGCGTGTTATTTCGTAATCCACTGAGGTGCTTCCGGAGTTGTAGACAAATAGTCTGGCACACAAGGTTAGCCTCTACTTCTGCAACTCACACATGTAATCAAATGTTCCAGGAGATAAGAGAACAAAGAAGTTATTTTTGCTCTGCGGAACACACCTGAAAATGACAGCAGCTGCAGCAAGAAATCAGTCATGCAGCAGGTTGCAATGTCCCCGTCATCCTTGTTGTGGATGGTGTTTGCTTGTGGCACTTGCATTTGAAACTCTTAAAAGGGAGGAAAGAAGGGACCTTAAAGTTATAAGAAAAGTAATTTTCTGTGTGGTCTTATTGACAATACCCTGTTTGTTCATAACTCCAGCCAGCTTGTAATAATGATGATAAAGCGGTATCTTTGTGGTGCTTTGCTGAACGCGTAATATCCCTGTTTTAGGTTCCTCCTGCCTCGCCTGTCCGTATTGATGAGGAGTAACAAGGAGGAAGCACAACAACACGGTGCAGCGCGGCACGGCGCGTCAACAGTCTGCACGCTAATTTTACATGATGCAAAATATGTCAAAGAGCTTTTCATTCTTGGATGCTGTTATACTTGTTAACTAACATGGTCAAAGCATTATTCAGTGACGTTTGATTGGATTTACTACCACATAATGCATTCCTTTGCTCCATGCTGCTGGAATAACTTAGAAAGCAGCTCTTTTTGAAAGTTTACGGTTCCTATCTAAGAATATTGGACAGTAGCCTCCTTGGCAAAGTTTTTCTGTTAGTTTGGGGGTGGATGCTAAAACACCTTCTATAGGAAAGATAAACAGTGGCTCCATGTACGGAGGCTACATATCCTCTATACAGCTGGTTCAAGTTTCTAGTTTGTATGAAAAGAGTTTAACTGTTCCTCAGCTGAATGGCACACATCTAACTGCAGTGTCTGAAACTAAACTCCAGAAACAGCTTCAGGTAGGAGGCTTGTATGATAGAGTTTCTGCAAAGATATCACATTTACTCCCTCAAAACAGAAGGCTAGAGGGAGCTGAGGAATGTCGGTATTCAACCGAGGGTGCTTATGCTCTTTCTACGATAAATAAAAGCCTGATTCCGTAGTGTTTACAGTAACCTCCACTGGGGAAAATAAGCATGTTTAGCTGTGGTTTAAGTTGTTCATTTTGAAACTATATACATCACTATATCTTGTTGTGTCATGTTCTACCTTCAGACTTTTTTGAAAAGTTATAACTTTACCTTTAAGCAAGGCAATGACCTAAGAAAAGATGGCGTACTTTCAGTCATGGCACCACCACGTCCCTACTGGAACCCTGCAGAGCTTGCTGGCGATGGGACAAACCAAAGAGTTTGAACCATGTTGCCAAAAAATTCTCAACAAATTTGTCCTTAAACTGCACGGTGAGAGAGAAGCTGGGTAAAAGTTTGCAGAGCTGAGATCAAATACATGTGGCTGTCTGGAGGCGTCAAAGATTTAACATCTCCAACACTGAACTTTGCATTGACTTTCATCAGTTCTCTTAGTTCCTTACCATTATATCTGAATTATATCAAGAACTGCATATTATGTAAAATATATTGAAAGTAATAAATGATCAATTTATCAAAGAATTTTGCATTTAAAAACAATCCACATTATTGTTGATGCCCTCACTTCAATTTAATGCAGGCTGTTTCTTGAACATAGATAAATGTTTAGAAGTTCAGACATTATTTCACTTTAAAAAATAAATTAGTATCAGTACTTTAATATATTGCTAGGGCTGTGCTTTGGTTCCTGTTTTAATACAGTTGTTAAATTATAAAGCTCTTTTAGTTGTTAGTTCTAATTTACGGCATTGTTTGTCACATTCATTGAAAAATGTATTTTGTTTTTTTGTTGATCATTTTTTGCCTAATTTTTCTCCTCCGACTGTTGAGAGATTTACTTGTTAAATAAATGAACATTTAATATTGCAGAAACCCATGTGCTTCACAAATATTATCTAGTTCTAGTTTGGTATTTTTGTTGTCTTCATAAACTCTCTCCTTAATCTTTTAGATTCCTCCCCAAACTGAGTTTCTCTGAGATTTGTATGACCAAAAGAGCACTGTGACGAGCAGGTCCTGCACTCATGTCGAAGAGTGGCACGTGGCCAGGCGGCGTTGCCATGGAATCCTTGAGCAATATGGACAGTGCAGGGAGCTGCGACAGTGTAATCAGCGTGAACTCTGGCTATGTGAGTGCAGCTGTAGAATTCCTCGTGTCATCCATTTGTCTCCGTCACCCGTCATCCGTCTGTCCCCGTCACCCGTCTGTCCCCGTCACCCGTCTGTTTGTTGTGTAACAAACCGTGTTGTGTAACTTCTCCTTGGCCTATCTGAGCAATCATAGACTGCATTTGAGAATGATTCTGTCTGTGGCTGGAAAATAAAAATGAAGAACCGAAATTGGTGTTTACAGACAATATGTGGGGGTTAAATGTGAGAAGACAAGCGGAAGTGAAACCTTTCAGCCAGCTAGTGTAGCAGTGGTGTAGTTAGTCATTACATTGCATCTAAAAGGAAATGTACTCTGAGATTAAATTGAGTGAAATCTCTTGTCGCATGTAATATATTTCACTTTTTTATTATTTTTGCTATAATTTGTGAAGAGCGACGACAGCATGGAGTACCTATCTGCAGAGGAGAGGGCGTGTCTGATGTATCTGGAAGAAACGATTGAGGCACTGGAAGTGCAGGAGGACAGCGGCCTATCCAATGACGAGCCAGATGCTTGGTCAAAAGCCAAGAAAAATGGAATAAGAGTGAACGGTATGTTCCGGTTTGGTTGGGTTTCTCAGTCATCTATATTCTGCAGCAACATCAGTGACTGCAAGGCTAACTTCACTGTTTTGTTTTATTAGAAACTCACATTTTGACGTCTGAGTCTGGAAGTCATGGAATATCTTTGCCGCTGGTTCAAGGCGCTCCACATCCTGCAGCTGCAACAACAGCTGAGCAAAAGGCTGTGACTCACACATCTGAGCTGTTACCTGCTCCTGCTGTGGCTGCCAGCGTGGAGGCTCCCGAAGCACAGGACCTGGCAGTTGCTGCTGGGGATGTGATGCAGCCGTCAGCGGGCCCCACTGAGCTGCAGGGTGTAGACTTAAATGGAGAGTGTGATGCTGAGCCCAGCTCTGGGCCGTGCACAGAGGCCTCTGACACTGAGCTGGGTATAATCCCTCCTCCCTCAGACTTCATGGATGAACCAGACAGTCCTTCCTATCCAGAGAGGCTGGAAGATGTCCCCGCTCCTGCAGGAATCTCCACTGAGACTCAAGCAGCTGATGACTCGCCGCATGCAGGAGATGCTGCAGAGAAAACGTCTGAGAGCTCCTCTTTGAATGAAGATCCTCCAAACAAACCTCCACCAATCACTACCTCTGATCCCCAAATAAGTTCTCCTCCTGAGGTTTCAGAGCCTCGAAGTCCACCTGCTGTGGCTCCAAAGCCAAAGAAGCTTCCTCCCAATATTATTTTGAAAACACAGAAGACAGCGCCAGCTCGCTCAGACGGTAATTCAGGGCATTCTGTGCCCAGCAGCAGTGACAGGGTGCTGTTGGACCCTCAGAAGGTCCGAATTGAGGCTCTTCGAAAGCTTGGACTGCTTAAAAGCAACGAGGAAGATGCAAGCCCTTCCCTGAGCCCTAAACTCGCCCCTAAAACCAGACCGTCATGGTCTGCTTCCTCTCCTCCAGTCAGTCCAGCAGCTGCTCGCACACCACCAGCAACTCCATCTTACACCCCTGTTAACAGCCCGCCTCCTGCCAATGTCCCCCCCCAGCCTGTATCACCTACTGCCGTACTGCCAGCAGCTACTTCCACCACTCCTCCCATTCCTCCTTCTGATGTTCTCCCAGTACCTGCAGCTTTCAGAGACCCGACTGCACACGGTCCTTCAAATAACGAAATATCTGCGGTCAAAAACGCCACAGAAGCCACCGTTAGAACCCCTCCTCTTACCCCTCCTACGCTGGGCAAGCAGCTAACCCCTCCAAGGGTCACTGGCATCAAGTCAGCCACCCTGGAGCGCTCCGGTTTGGGTCTAAGTTCCTATCTGGCTCATCAAAGCTCAATGGAGGCTGGTCAGGGCAGCAGTGGCGAGCAAAGCCCAAGGCACCTGCGCAACAATCGGCCGCGCCCCTCTTCTCTGGGGAGTGGGAGAGAATTTTCACACACCAAGGTGGAGGATTTGCATGCAGGCCACGCCAGTAGCAAAGAGCCAGACTCCCAGAGGTCTTTGTTGGCCCAGACTGGCTTCCAGCACTCCAGACAGTCTGCCAAGCTGCCCCGATCGCAGGGCATCAGCGTGCTAATCTGTCCTCGCTCAGAGAACGGAGAGAACCGCCGCGAGGCTTTGAAGAAGCTGGGACTACTCAGAGACTGAGCGTGTCGCACACCATAGACTCCCACATGTTATGATAAAAGGCACTTATCCGTTTATGCAGGACAGAAAAGGACTTTCCCAGTTTTTGGGGAAGCATTTTCACCTCAACCATGTTTCTTCATTTCTACTATTTATCTCCCGTGACTCAGATACTAACATGACCACACTTACACATACACTTTGTACAGCCAGTTTGATTGTTCTCATAAAACTGGTAATCAATGACTTTTTAAAGGACTCTATTAATGTCTCACTTAAGCTATGTTTTTTATAAATTCTGTCACTTTTAAGAGTCAGTGATGATCTATGTAGTCATTCAGATATGAATTTTTCCACTTCACCTTCTGCTTTCAGATGTCACTTATGTAAGGATAAATTTGGTTCTTAACATAGCTCTTCGTTTTCATTTAAATGTCACTTTTACTAACTTTAACATCCCACAGATTTTTAAATCTGACCATTTACTTACCAACGTTTCATGCAGTCGTAATAAAATGTTCTACCCAGTTTAGAGTTTAGATCTTTCCTGGGGGTAATGTCAATAAGTGTGCATATATACATTGTTGGGGCATACCTTTCTGTAACTTGAAGTACTTAGATCATAAAGGATAAGAATCTGAAATGTATGGCTTGGGCATGCATTTCGTGTATAATGCATGTATTATAACTCAGAACCATATTACTCTGCAGCTCCAGTATGTGATTAAAGACCGTCTGGATCTGTTTGTTGCAGGCGTTTCTGCTTCTGTGATGTAAAAAAAACTCCTCTGTTATGTAGCAACAGGCATCTCTTGTCTTACTTAGATTATTTTAGAAAAGTCAGCCCTTGTGTTTTATGACAATCAAGTATTGATGCACCTGTTTTCTGGGTCATTTCCAGTTGTTTTTTTTAAATCTGATCTGCTGGTGAGAGAACTGGTGCAACCTGTTATTTTAGACTGCTTACCATCCCTGCTGCTCCCAACTGCTCTTTCACCACTCAACTGGTTGTCTGGAAAACATTTCATCTCCGCTGCAGGCTTTTAAAGACAAATTGGTTTGTTATTTTCTGCAATTTGATGTTCAGGTGATGAACTGGTTTTAAAATGTATTTAAAAAGGTCCACAGAATGTGCATTTAAACCGGGGCACTTCACTGAGAAGAACACAACCAAGGTCTCAATCTCATTTTTCTGGTTTTGGGCACAAACATCACTGGAAATGGTTTTATTGGGCAAAACATTAAGATGTGCTGTCTGTCTCTGAGAGGCTGCAGCTATCCCAGTTAGTTTTTGTATCCCGCATCTCATTTGTTTATTGGTAAACTAAATATTTCATACCTTTTTTTAATGTTGTATTTTTTAACTTATTTCCTAAGAAAGCAAAACAATGATCAGTCTCTGTTGGGGAACATTTTGCAGCATGAGCCAAGTAAAAGGGATTTGAATGCTGTTTTGAATATTTTCTGATCTAGAGATAAGGCACATGGGCATGATTTGTTGATGAGACGAAAAAGATACAATTCATTGCAGTGTTAAGACAGAAAAGGAACTAAGAGAAGTAACAGCAGTGTTTTTGTTAGTTCAGCTAACCTTTTAATTCAAAGTCTAGAGAGGAGGGAGCAGTTATGGGCTGTCTAACACAGGTGCCTTTGAACTGCTCGGTGGCATGTGGGTATGTGAGCTGTCTTTCCTCTCTGACAGCTGACCTCACAGAGGAGGAGTCAGTGGCTACATCTGTCAATCACTTTCACACACCGTCATCGTTTGCATATTTCTTAATGTGCAGTATTCCAATAATAAACAACAAGTGTTATAGAAAGTGCAGCAACAACAAAAATCCATATTACTGATTGCCAATATTGCAACCAGCCTTCCTTTCACAGTCTTATGCGAATTATTCATCTGGTCAGTATTAAGAATATTAACATTTCAGTGCGTAAGATGTGGGATAGTCAATCACTAAATGATATTAAGAAGTTTAAGATTGGGTCATTATATTCCCTAAGATTTCTCCAAGGTATCTTTACTTAGAGCAAAGGGTCAAAGCACAGCCCACTCATGGACAGAGGGTAGAGGTACTGGTATGGGTTGCATCGATATAGTATGCATCCCAATACAGGGGCAGCAATTCAATATGATGTAATGGCATAAGGAAGACGATATATTGCTGTTTTTTTTTACGAGAATTTAATGGTTCAACAACATTGACAGCATACCTAAACTCAGAGCTGTAACATGTATGACATCAGCTCACTCAGTGACAACAGAGGGATCTACATTGGACTACAGAAAAAATAACATCTGCTCTTTATGTACAAGATGAATAAAAAAATTAAGATTTGCCTCGAACAGTTATCCCTTAGCATGAAACATACCACCACTTAGGTGCAATATAAAAAGTAGGCTATGTAGTGTGATATGTAAGAAATATATAAACAATGCTCATACATATATAAGAACGTTTTCTCAGTGCAAAATCAAAACATAGCACTTTAACTCTAATCCTTTTAACATATTTATCTACATAAATCAATGATTAAAGTGCTTAGAATTTTCTTTGTACACTAACAATGAACCACCATTGTTAATGTTTGCATAGGGAGCAAATTGTTCATAAAAAAATTATGCTGTGGTTTTGAATATCAATGTAGCCACACAAAATATTGCAATATATCAGTACATCAATATATTCTTACACCCCTATTGTCCAGTTAAAATTTGTCTGAAAATCAAATCCCAAACCTGCTACCAGTTTCTATAATATATTTTCCTCAAGCAATGATGCTGCAAGATGTTCACAGCTTTCAAGGCCGCAGTCTCTATGCAAGATGACGTTGCATCATATCCGTCCTCTGCTTGGCTGCCAGCAGTGGCTACAATGATAACGTGGCCACCTTCTTCAGCTGACTGAACATCAGTCGTGCAGTGAAAGAAGAAGAGGCACTTTTTTTATACATATGTTTTAGAAGGCTGCACCATCTTAACACAACAAAACATAAAAAATTAAAAATGGTAGGAATTATTCTAAATGTGTTGGCGTGACAAAAACAGCTTATTTCTAAATTGACCATGCATTATGTGTAACTTGTTTGTTATATTACTTTAAAAAAGGGGCTCCAGCTCACTTTCACAGTAACCAGCTATGTTCATTTGGATACAGACCGTGCACCTACTGTACCAAAGCCACTGCAAGGAAACAGAAGGACATAACGGGTAATTATGTTGATTTATTAACTTAAAAAGATTTCATTAGATAAGTGGCCTGGATCATGTCAGTATTTTCAAACTGATTAGTTGATAACATAAATTCACATTAACATATTAGGTTTTTACTGGGGGATGTGTGACTCTGTGACGCTAAGTCTAGCAAATAAAACAACAAAAAAACTGTAAACCTGAAGGAAGGTTCACAGTGTTGGATAAGAAAACATCTTATTCACTAGAGGGCAGTCTAGATTCATGTCAGTGTACCAGTACACCCATGCTACAACCAGCAGATTTTCCCACTGCGGCAGAGATCTCAGTCAGTATTTAATGTTTCAATATTTAGTGCAACTGTAATGAAGGGGGAAAAAGTCCCATTTATTGTAGAGGCTGAAAAGAAAAACTGACCTAATATTTCTTTTTTTAAAATAGGTACTTTATTAGAGTTAACAGTTATATTCTCAATGTAAACATGTTATGATGGGATTTGTTTGTTTTACTTTGCTACTTTGACAATGAAGAGATATTGTAATCATCTATTGTAAACAAAAAATGTTTTTATCATGTCATCCCTCCACACAAACAAACACACACAAAACAAGTCAATGAAAAGATTTGCATAGCTTTTTTAAATTTCTTTTTTATTACATAGAAGGTTAAAAGTAGAGCCAATCAGAGACTAGTGATGGTATGATGTGTCGGTTTTGTCTGCATATTGTAAATAACAGTGATCCAAATATAGCAAACAATGGAATTTTCCACTTATATTTTATTGTGATACCTTTGTGTATTATCACAAAGTCTCCTGATCGCTCTCATATTTTATATTTTATGAGCAGATAGCAGGTAATTTATTTTTTTGAAGCACATTAAGAGGGTGACACTAAACATGATATTTATCTCAACTTACTAATTCATAATGAAGTGTAATATTACAATTGTAGTATCACTCAGGTAGTGCAAAAAAAAAAAAACAAACAAAAAAAAACAACAACATCTCAATTCTTCTAAATTCGGCCAAAAGAGATTTGGACTAACTGGTTTTAGAAGCTCATTCATATAAACTATGGAAAGTTTGGAGACTTTTGCAGTAATGAAGTTTTCTTCTGCTGCACACCCATGAAACATTTTATGCAACTGTTTATTTTTTATTTTTTACAGCGAACAAATAGAAAGGCGGTGGGGGGGGGGAACTTGCAGCATTTTACATTTCTTTTTCTCCTTCTGCTGTCAGCCTGACCCCTTCTGATTCCTGACTTTATCCTGAGCTAGTTTTATCTTGCCAAACAAAATAGCTTGGTCTTGTTCTTTAAAAAGGAAATGATTCAGTTCAGAGCATTAGTAAAGAATGTAAGAGGTGAATGTGGGCGACTTGCGGGAAGGTTTTACTCATCAAGTGTCACAGCCACTCTTGTACTTATTCATCGCGCGTGCTGAGCTTAGAAAGCCTTCAGTGGGTTGAATAGGATGTAAAGTTTGGTATTTGACTGTTCTGATGAAGGTTTGCTTTAATTTTATGTTGCACACTTGCACTGAACCTTGACAAAGCTCTTTAGAAAAGCTCTGGTGTCAGTAGTTGAAGGAGGTAGGCGTAGCACCTGCAGAATCTGGCTAGACAGTGAGCTCATGGGACTTCCCCACTATCCTGGCCCTATTCCGTACTTACCTACTTACATAGTCTGTCGGAAAGAAACTGCTTTGACCCTTCCTCCACATATGAGTTAAACATCGAGGATTAGCGGAGACAAAGTGGCACAGAGCCACTGCCAAGTCTGCCGGGGTTTAGGCATGTTCAGCCCAGTTCTGTGTCATCAAAAGAGTTAACTGAAAATAAATGGATATTACCTCTGCTCCATTTGGGTGTGTGTGCCTGCAGGTAGACTGCAAACAGTGCTTTGCAATTCAGCTGGATGATAATGGTTGATACTTTTAATGATACGAGCTCTGTAGGAATTGCATTTGGGACAAAATCTACCTGTACACCTTTTTCTGATGTTGAGTGCACTTCCATTACAGGCATACACACACACACTAAGAAAAGATACAGGTCGTGCACCCTGTCTCCTCTGCAGTCTCTCACAAGCTTTTCCCTACTGTCGACTTCTCTGCTACAGCAACAGTAAGACTCAAGTAATAGAAATGCCACTTGAGAGGGGAGACAAGCCCTCATAACCCAGAAGCTGACAGCACAGTGGTGATAACACTCATTAGAAGCTCATATCTGGCACAGTGTTATTACAAATACAACAAAATTTTAATGCTTCTGCTGCTGAGTTTATTTCTCTCCGCGGTACTAGAGAAATTGTTTTTGACAAGCAGGAATAACTCTTCCAGTTTGTCGACGCCTGGGTGAGATACCTGTATTTCATCTGGGTTGATTACTGTATTTCCTTCCTTTTTTTGCACTCCTTGTTCCTTGTTAGTGACTGAGGCTGTGGTCAGGAGGCATTCCTGGGGCAAGCCCACAACGTTTGCTGGGATGACTGTACTAAAGTGTGGAACTCAGCAAGCCACTCTGCTCCCCTGTGGTGCTGGCATGGTGAGTACCAAGACATCCTGCTGGGCCTGCGGTGGTGTTGGTAACCTCGCATATGAAGAAAGTTTTTTTTTTAAAGAAAAGGGGAAAAAAAGCTTTTTGCCTTGAGCCATAGCATTTTCACACATAAATCTTGCAGACAATTGGAGAACATAAATGTCCAACTGGAGGGAAGTAAATGAGGAGCTGAGGTGAGGTGTCCCTGTGTTTGGCCATCTGGAAGAGAACATTAGGCTCTCTGCAGGGCTTCTAAATCCACAGTTCATTAGCATGCAGTGTAGTACAGTGGTGACTGTTGCAGGCGCCTCCTGACATGCATCCATCTTACATTTATCGTTCTGCAACAGCTGTTGTCTGACTTTGATATTTTGGAGTCAAATTGAGAAGCTGGCTACAAAAATGTTTGTCTGAAGCAACTGTTTGCTATAATTCTAATGTTTTTCATTTTTCTTTTTCTTTTCTTTTGTTTTTAGAGGGGGTCAATGTGGAGTTTCCAAGTGACTGGTGTTGTAGCAACTGTTGAAAGTTCACATTGTTGACAATCTTTAATTTTCCCTACATGGACTCAAAAAACAACTTGCTTTAGCCCTGACAAATCCCAAATTAATACTCCTTCAAAAATCGTATTTACCCTGTACCAGACACATTACAGGAGGTCCGCCTGTCTTTGGCAAATCTCGTGAATGTGACTTAATATCAATGGAAGATCCTTGATGCCATCTTGACACCTTCCTCCCTCTTCTTCACCCAGTGTGCAGCCAAAGTCCTTTTCATGACAAGTATCATAAATTAAACATAACCTGGGTTTCCCGCGTGTGTCTGCTGGTGTAAAAATAGCTTGGTTTGGTGCACATTGTGACGCCCGTGCTCAGCCCTCTGTCTTTAATGACGTGTTACAGTGAAAAGTGTGCTGATCCTCCATGCCGACTTGTGCTCAAGCTCTGTCGCAACCGTGCGCTGACTTTCTCAAACTCCCAGCGTGGCTCTGAGCTCATTTGGTTACACAAGTGCTCACAATTATCCAGAGATTTGGACACAGGGACATAGGATATTTCCATATCCCTGACGGATGTTATTTTAATTACACTGAACTGCTTGACTTTGAGCTGTGGATTTACATGTTTTTTTTCTCCTGTGGATGCAAAGAGGGCTTCTCTGAAGATTTTTCTGTTGTACTGAATCTCTTATTTGGCAAGGCCCCCCAGTCTCTGGGAATTAAATCTTTGAATCGGAGTTAATTACATTATAAAAAGTAATCTTTAAAGGACAGGTGATGGCAACATTGAGATAAGATGCGAGATTGCAAAACTAATCCCCACTCTTCCTTTTCTGTCTTTAACCATTTCAGATTTTGTGTGTTTTCAGTTCTCTGCATCATCTGAAGAAGGCAGAGTTGTTATCTCCAATCAGCCTCATTGTGAGGCCCTAATTATATTTGAAGCAGGAATGACACATGGGAGAAGGCGTGATAATTATAGTGCAGAGTCTGCCTGTATGTTGAGATTCAAAAATAAACATATTAACACATGATGATTGATTTTGGTGATAATGCTGAAGGAGGTACCAGGTGTGAGGATGCAGATGCTTTAGCTCTTTGACAAATGTTTCACATATCATTGCTGGTGAAATGTAGTGCAGCGTCTCAGTGGGATGTGCTCATGGTAATGTGAGATGGTTGTGTTTTGACTCATGTAATACCTCAAGCCTCATTCGTTTTCTGGTTTGCCTAGAGTAACTCTTAATCAATGATTTGGAGGAATAGTAGATGTGGAGCATCTTTAACCAAACTATCTTCAGAACACTCCCAACAATGTCTCATCTTGAAGGACATACTGGCTCAAAATACTTACACAATACACAAGCTGGCTCACAAATGCATGAGTGAATGTCAACATTTCTGATTTCTGGTCCCAGAGAGGGCTGCAGATCAAAGTTCATTGAGGTAAACTGAACTCAGTTTCATGCAGAGAAAGACTTGGTGCTGACATGTGGATAATATGATGTTGGTTATGGTTTTGGAACCTGATGACAGATCCCTTCCATGGAGGTTGTTGTGTTTGAAGAGGACACAATTCACAAAACTTTTGCCAACGTTCCTGCGAACAATTACTGATTTATTACTCGTTACACCTGAGGAAATGATTATTCTTCAGCCAGTGTGACCCACCACACAATCAACAGTGCTTGTAGCACTTAAATCCTCATGCCTGTCCAGCTCGAGCTTGAATAGGGACAGAAAAGCACCGAATTGAACTGAATGAAATTAAAAGAAATCAGTTGAAGTGTTTTTGGTATCATTATTAAAAAAGTTTTGGTATTATTGACAAAAGTTTCTTCCAAAACCCTTTTCTAATTTAAACGTTTGGATTTTTGTGCATCCAATATTTATTTATTTTAGTTAGAAACAAACAAAAAGAAACAAATGACAAAAATAAATAAAAATCCGCAGCTAAACTTTGCCAATCTTCGTTTATGTGTTTGGTTATGGGGATGTCAGGAAAGATTTATTTGATTTTTAAATAGATCAATCCGGAGATGTAGACTACATGTAAATAATTTATCTAAACCTGTGTACTACTTAGGTCTTGATTTTCTTTTGGCAGGTTGCATCGTCACATAATGGCAATCCAATGAAAAAGAGCACTTATTGTCGCTAATGACCGTGAATGACCTCCACATTCTGCTGTGTGAGAACAAAACACAATCTCTACTTTTCTCATCCAAATCATTTATAAATGCATCCGCTCTAATGCTCCCTCTTTCAGCTATTACGTTTACCACACTTCTATGGCGGGTACTTATTGCGCAGGTGGCACCGTGCACGTGGTAACCCCTGTTCACCTTGAGCTCGACCAGCACCTGTGTGTAAATTCCTGCAGGACAAAAAAGGAAACTATGAGGGCCAGTAAGAGAAGAGCAGGAGCAGCAGAGGAGTCCGGAGCGCGGCGCAGCGCAGCGCGGACGCCTTTCCTCTCTCCTCCCCCTTCAGACCCCGCCGAGCACTCCATCTCTCCGTCTTTCTCTATCTCCCTCCCCTCTCTCTTGCTCTCTCTCTCTCTCTCTCTCTCTCGCCCTCTCTCTCCCTCTCTTTCTTAAATTGACATCGGGTCTGGGCTCGAAACATGATAACTGAAAAATCTTCTCGCGCTCCGCGTTGTCCGGCTGTCCTCAACCCCGATCACTTGAAACTCACATAAGCTGCCGTTCAGAAAGGGGGGGAAAGGATCGCACAGTATCCTGTCAGCGGGTGCTCAGAGGAGATAACAAGAGACATTTATATCACACACCCTTTGAATGTGCTCCTGCGCATCGTAGGTCGTACAAAGTGCTAGTATTCAACTCTGGTGAAAGTTAACATGTATCTGCAGGCTTCGATACGCGCGAGCCTTGGATTGGTAGGTTTCTGCTTGGTCGCCTTTGTCCAACAGCCAGCTTCAGGAAGTAAAACCACTCAAGGTAAGTTTTCCCATAAAAATACTTCTTATTTTCCTTATTGTGGTTTAGAGTGAACCAGTTGATTTTCTGGGTTCCGAATTAACATCATTTCTGGATTGATTGTCCCAAAATGTACAAGAAGTTTCTTAAAAGTAAAACATTTCCAAAAGTAATGAGCAAATCTGTTGAACAGACTTTGATCTATCATTTATTCTAAGTTTGTTTCAAGCAGATGTCTTCCATTGATTCATTTAATCACATTTTTTGTGTTAGTTCAGTGAGAGCTTATATTTATGCAGACTTGCAAAAGCAGAAAGGATAGGAATCATAATAAAGCTGAATCAAGTTTCCCTGTGAGTTTGCTGTTGTTGGGGGGTGGGGGGTGCAGGCAAAAAAAAAAGAAGAAAGAAAAAGGCAGCTGTCTTCAATCTTCAAACAGCATCAGCAGTGCGAATAGTTATGTTTCATAGCTAATCCAGCAGGTAATTGTAGTGAGACTACCAGGAGGTATTTCTCACACTCCAGACAAGTATTTGACACCTGACTGTAACACGCACATGGAGGAGTCTCTGTCTGTCAGACACTGCAGCTACAGTACTGTCCTGCCAAGCTGGCTGCCCTCTTGCTCTCTCATCTTGAGAGAATTCATTCAGACCAGACGGATCAGACCACCTTACAGTAACATAAGAGACACAATGTTATACACTCAATTTCTGATCCACTCAGCTGCCTCCAAGCAGGGTTTCCTCACTTAATTTTCCCACAATACAAACGCCAAGCCCGAGCTGCCAGGAGTATTTGCATGCAAAGACACATCATGGTTTCTGTGAGAGCGTCGATTGTGGTCGGTGATGTTTTGCACTCACAAAAAGACATCTCTCGGGCGGTCGACAAGGCAAAAAGAGAAAGGGGGTGGGAGACTATTTTGCATCCTGGGTGGTCTGCCCCCACTTGTGGGAAAACTCAATATTTACATTTTGCAATTAGAACTACTTTTTTCTCACTTTATTTTCCACAACATCGATTACACACTTCCTTGTAATGTGGAATGCTGCCGTATGAGAGTCCATCTGTAATGGCTTGCACCTGTTTGTTGGTCAGCAAGCAAAACGCAGTGGACCACCGCTCCATTGACTACTTCTCCAGTTCCTGTTTATCAATGCACACCCAGAAGCTCTGCAGTGATATCTGTGTGTGGCACTGTAGCTCTTCGTGAATATATTTTGGGGGCCAACTGCAAATAAATTTAATGTTTTGATGTTGATGGCAACCCGGCAAGCTGGAAATAATTTAGAAAAAATTGAGAAACAGAGATGAACAATGACTGAAAAAAAAGACGATTTGTCAGCTCAATATTTATTCAGCACAGATGTTGTCTTTCATCAGTGTCAGTCTAATCATGGCACAGTGTTTCTGGCATCAGTCATTACTCATGAAAAAAAAAGACTGAAAGAGCAGTGGTTTGAGGGAGGGGAGCTTTGAGGATGTGGGGAGAGCGACAAAGAGGGTAAAATGAGAATGGGGGAATCAGGAGAGATTAAATGCATAGAGAAGAACGGTGAGTTAGCGGCTACAAGCGATAAAAAGAGGAGACGAAAGAGGGGAGCTGTGCACGTCATGGCAAATGACTTTCCCTCGAACAGAGTCAGGAGCTCTTTGCTAATGCAGCGGCACCAAGGCAACGGTTGGTTAGGGGCTGACATGCTGCTGTGGCTGGCTGTGTTGGTGTAACCTCTGCTCTGGGGCCTGGGGGTCTAAAGACGCAGGGCTGCCAGAGCGCAGAGGAAGGCCACATGCAGGCCCTGACACACTGTGGGAACCGAGCAGCCCCGGCAATATGAGGCCCAAGTGATGGGGAGGCTTACCTTGAGATGCTGACTGAGGCTCCTCTATGAGTCGGACGGAAAGGAAGAAGAAATCCCCCGAACACTCACTCACTCACCCCTCTCCTCCGGCTTTGTTTGCTTTGTCCCTGCTTCCTTTCCTTTGCACTTAATGAAGTAGCTGCACTTTTTCTTTGTCAGCCACAAGCAACGACTGCGGCTGACAAATTACACCCACTGTGTCAGAGAGCTCCCTGTCACCCAATGTGCTAATTGTGTTTTAGAAACAAAAAAGGGTCTGAGTACAGCTCCCCTCTGCCCCCTTTCTCCAGCCCTGTCCAACCCACTTTTGTTCTTAGATAGAAGGCTGGATGTTCGGCTGGTTGGAATAAGAATGCAGATGTCATTGGATAGTAACATGCAAAAGTTCTGGCATCATCATCTTGTGCAAGTAAAAGAATTTATGAATGATTTTTGCTCCAAACTAAAGAGTCTTTCAGTTCTCGTTGAGGGGGATTTTCGCACCTGCTTCCTGTAAAAGTCTTCTAGTACTGTGAGATTCTTGGGTCATCCTGTATGCAGTGCTCCTCTGAAGTCTGCCCTCAGAGTTTGATGATGCTTTGCCCGGGGTCACGGTTAGCCCTCAGCTTGCCTCACTGGAGGCAGTCATTTGTGGTTGGATTGTTTGTAAACTATCATGCTCTATTCCTCTTTTTACTATGCTAGGTACTAAACAGTTGGAAAGGTGTAATTGTCTCCAAGCATTACTTTGATCATGACAAGAAAGTTCCTTATTAAATTAGTTGCGTCTATGCATCTTTAATTTATTTAGTGGTGTTGATAATATCTATTTTTTAGCAAAGCTATTGAAAGTACTTTTGAAGCAATTTCTTCGTACATCAGACTTTTAACTTTTGCTCCACCAATTCTCTAACTTGACACACTGAGGAAATCAGCTGCCTGAGAACATTTAGTCTTCCCTGCATTTATTCTTCCCTGCAGCTGATCCTCCTAAAAGATGATTGTGATCAAACTAATCTCTTGGTTAGCCTGTTAGGGCACCCATAGCTTGCAAAGTGTCTCTTTTTCAAAAAATGTCTTGATATCCTGCAGCCACTTCTCTGATGTCGTGTCGAGTAGCAGCAGGTTCAGGAGGGAAGCTTGACATCCCTCACTGGCACTGTTCACTTGACGCTGTTCAGCTCCTGATTGGAAACCTGGGGGCATTCCCAGTTCAGGAGGGTTATACAATCTCTCCAGCATGTTTCGGGTCTCCACTTCCCAAGAGTCAGTGTGTGCTGCCTGCAACTGGTACGCTCTGGTCTCCACCTTCTCCCCCCACCCAACTCACACTGCTATGACCTTGAATTTTCTAACCACAGGTTATGAGCATACGTTGATGTGGCATCCCATGGCTTTTTTCTGAGCCAAATTAGGACCCAAGGCTCAGCCCCCAGAGTGGTTATCATAGTCCCTGGTTTCCCTCCCCCAGCTGAGGTGACTCCAGCTCTTTGAACTGGTAGTAGTCTGACTCCCCCCTCAGACGATCTTGCCTTCAGAGACACTACCGAGGGCTAACACAGCCCTCAATATCATGGCAGCAATTAAATCTCTTCACAATAGCAAAGTGGTGCTTTTAAACTGAGTTTCTGTCTCAACCTTCCCTTTCGGCCATGAACTTCTCAGAGATTGCTGTTCATCAGAACTGTGTAGTATGTAGAGTTGCATCTGTCTCCTCAGAGACTGGTTTTGCCTTTTAAACAAGCAGGTACAAAAGTCGTGAGCCACTGGAAGATGAGCACTTCCCCAGTCAAGTGGGAGGAAAAGATTTTTCTTGTCATGACTGGGGTGCTCTGTAACTTGGAGAAATGAATGATATTACATTTAACACTTGACTGTAATCTTGTCTGTTTCTGCTCAAGGCCACTTAAAGTAGATGAACTCCCAGCCTGTAAATCCCTTTTTTCTTTGAACATGAAGTACTCCAGATGTTTCAGTCCATCTCCTCTCTTAGACATTTGTGTTCTCATGATGATCAGAGCTGAGCCAAGGGGTGACCTCCGATCACCCCCCGATGACTGGGTAAAGACGTTCAATTTTACCTCTTAGCAAACACACTCTGAAAGCATCTCATGTACAAGTGGTGCTCCAGTAAATACTTGCTGAAGAGTAGTTA
This sequence comes from Craterocephalus amniculus, assembly GCA_036024015.1. Lineage (NCBI taxonomy): Eukaryota > Metazoa > Chordata > Actinopteri > Atheriniformes > Atherinidae > Craterocephalus > Craterocephalus amniculus. Next base: position 17,903 of record JAVQJG010280692.1, read on the forward strand.
AGAAAGCAGAGATGATTATCTTGCATTACAGAGGAGGAGGAAAACAGCTGATGGCATGTTTATCCAAGAGCAGGACAGTGCTGGGAGGTTAAGTAAACGTGTGTCATATTGTACCTATTTTTTATTTTTGCTTTTTAGCCCTCTACTTTTTGTGCAGCCAAGCTGCAGCTTAACACAAACGGTGTAATTTCATTTCAGGACAGACAGGCTACAGAGTGAACATCACATTTACAGGCACATGTAAAGTCAAACCAGTCTGGAGGCGATTTAGTGAGCCTTTGTTCTGGACAGTTGCTCGCTTTCATCCTGGTCCATGGAATGCCAACCCAAGACGTTTTGCTCTCTGCAACAGAGTGTCAAAGATTCTGGCCTTATGAAAATCCCTGCTCAAGGTCTCGCAGTGAGAATTTTGTGAAGTTACAATGAGCTGCATATTTGCCAGGGTGTTGTTATTTGTTAAGAAAACAGAGGGGTGCATTTCTCTTCAGGAAATGAAGAATTTCTACATAATTCCATAATCTGCAGCTGATTGCAGACGCATGTCTATGTCATGTTGTTATTCTCTTTTATTTGCATATGATGAATATAAATTTGATGAAATGGTACTGGTGAACATAAAAACACATGTCACAAAGTTGCACCTGCATGTTCTTGTTTAGCTTAAGCAGACATATCCTGCACGTACCGTGCTAAATACATTACTGAAATGAAAAAAAAAAACACTTCCCCAGCAGCCACGCTCCTTCACGTCCAGATGTTTCTGCAGTCACTTTTTATTTACCAGGTGAATCTGATAAATAAGTACATGCCAATCATCTGAAAATGATAATCAGCCTGATTAATTATCTGACATTTAATTGGTCAATCACCAGTTATTAGAATCTCATAAAAACTTTCTATTTAAGATGATTAGTGAGCCCCCCCCCCCCCCTCAGAGGTTGGAACTGATGCTGCTCCCATCTAAATAATCAAGTTCTACGGACTTTGGTCAGTAAAGCTACGGAAGATGTCTCCCCTGCTGTTGTAGTGAGACAACAAATATTTATTTTTTACAATTTCTGGTGAAACTCACCTGGGCCACTTTGGGCTGAAATGATTTTAGCCAAATTCACACCCGACAATTCTCCACTTGTCATGACTTGAATTTTTGGCTAAATAAAGACCTGGTTCAGTTTCATCCCTAGTTAAGTCACACCAGCATGCGTGGGCAGTTTCTTTGTTATCATCAGATTTGGCAGCTGAACAGAGTCACTGTAGGAGAAAACCATTAAAGCTAACTTACACGTAGATGTGTTAGAAGCAAGCGGTAACCTCCCGCTTGGAAACGTGATGCCCATGCGGAAGTGAAAAATATTGCAGTTCCCTCTTCATCCACTAGGGGCTGGCTCCAAAACAGAGCAGTTTCCCATTGGCTCCCATGTTAAAAACGCCAACTTTACAGCAGAATTAAACATGTTTACAGCCTGGTTCAAAAAACCATTTTAGGTTTAAAATGTCAGGTT
>JAVQJG010280695.1:0-10814 GCA_036024015.1 Craterocephalus amniculus
GCTGCTCCTCACTACCCGAGGGGAGGGGCTGCTCCTCACTCACACAAGCGCTGGAGCACACAGGCTGTGAGGCAGTAGCAGCACATAGGAGAAAAGTTACCCAGAAAACTTGACGAAACACGTAAGTTCAATAAAACGTTCCCGAGTTGAAAGTCAAAACATGACGTTCTTTGCGAAGACAATAAGCGCCACATGTTCAGCAAGCATAAACTTCAGCAGAAACAGCCGCGTTTCTATGAGCACAGCGCTTGCTAAGCTAACAACAAACAGCTCGCGCTGGACCTGCTAGCTGCGTGCTAACGCTTTTTAGCACTCAGCTAGCCAGCAGGGGTAGCCCACCAGAGGTAGCTAGACCACCCCAGACTTTATACTGTGATGTAGCTGTTGTGACACACCATACCTGCTGATAAATGCTCACAGCCTAACTGTGGATAAAACACTGTTACATCTTGCTAAACCAGTTATATTAGGACTTGTTTTGTTACACAGTGCATTACTCAAATAAATAAATAAATAAAATAGAAGCATCACTTGATTTCCCCATATTAAATTACAAATTAAATCATCCATGTAGATATTACTGCCATTTGTGATACGTTACACAAAAATGAAATTCAGTTATTTATATATATGGCCCATCTTTTGAAATACAATTTACTGTGCAAAATTTCATTACTAAAACCATGATCGTAGACTAGACTACTTTAAAAATGGCATAGGCCTCTGTGTTGTAAGAAGAAGAGAACAAAATCGAGAGTCGAATCGAATCGTGACCCTAAAATCAAAAATCAAATCGAATGGAAGATTGTGAGAATTGTGACACCCCTAGTATAAACACACTGACTGGTTTAAATGTGCTGTTTCAGGCAAGAAACACGATAACACAGCAGGTGTGTTTTCAATTACAGCACAAAAAAAAGGAAAAAAAAAGCAATTTCTAAAATTTAAACACAGTATAATTGTGATGTGCCATCGAATGGTGTTTAACGCATAAACTGTACTGTAAATCACGTAAAATCTAGTCTTGCGACACTCTGAGGAAGAAATAAATATGAAAGGTTGTATGTTTTGGAGCATTTTGTTGTTTCTTATCAATGATTTGAAAAAAGATTCCTGTCTCCTCCTCCATTTAAACAAACAAACTGGTCACATTGTCCACTACGTTAAGTCCGGCGATTAGAAAACGTGAAAACCTAATTGACTGGCTGCAATCGGGGTGTGAAGCAAATAGTCAGAAAATGTTCTTGGAAAATATGTAACTTTAAAAATATCAATTTAAATCACAAACAGACCAAGATTTAGATTTTTAATGTACGGGCGAAACAATCGCCCGTACTAGAAGGGAAGACCTTCACGTCAAAATCCTCCATGAAAACACTGAAGAAGCTCTACAAGTGATGGATACAGGTATTACAAGTGATAGCTGCTTCATTATTTACTCTGAGTGTTAAAAACCGAGTCTCGGATTTCTTTTGCACGCTGTCATATCTCTGTTCATTCAGCAGGTCTCTTCACATTTATTTTGAGCAACAGCCCCTAGAAGAAGACACAGGGGGTTGGTCGTGCTGTTGAGAGGTGGTATTCATGGCATGACACAGCTGAGATTGAGCTATTTTTACCAAGATAACCCACCAAGTCTTCAAAAGTGTCAACGGCTTGTCTTCGGTGGAGAAAATGGGGGAAAGATGGATTTGCTCCTCCGCCTGATATAAAAGGAAGTAACCGTTGTCTCTTATCTTCCCTGTTGAATGACATATCACCAGGAAGTCTTCAGGTAAAATGCTTACTTATTTCCTTTTCCAAGAAGTTCATTTAAAATACGCATGAAGTCAGATAAATGTGCTTTGTGAACTTGGAATAGGTGTTCGACTGGATCCTCCAGTGGTCCTGTAGGGAACCAGACGTTTAATGCCACTGTGTGTCTGTGAGACTGGTGTCCACAGTGCTGGCAGGAAGTCAGATCCGCTTCCGGCGGGAGTTGGACTCCACCAAGACTTTCCTTTGGCTCCAGTTCTGTTCAGAACTTTTACGGACGGTTTTTGAGGTGCGGCCAAAGACTGAAAAATAAATGGATTAACCTTAAAACCAGGAGAGCCGCAGGTTTCTGATGAGCTGAACAGAAGCTCACTTCTGTCACCAGTCTCGTGACTCCCGGAAAACCCAAAAATGGACAAGGAGGCGCTGAGAGGGGGGCTGTGAGTGGGGGGAGGGATGATTGACACCCATCAAACTCTGCTACGAGCTAAAAAAGCTAACACATCTAACCTGGAGCTAACGGGAGCTAACCAGCTAACGCGGGCTAAAAACCATGGTTGTGCCACCCTTGGCCTCGTTTTCCTAGATACCTGGCACCTGTCAATCAAAAGGACACACCCCTAATTATGAAGAATCTAAATTAATTAATGTTTTCCCCCCACAGGTGTCATGAAGGTAAACCTGAGCTTTTAAAGCAAAAATGTTTATTGAACCAGGCTGTAAACATGTTTCATTCTGCTGTGAAGTTGATCTTTTTAACATGGGGGTCTGTGGGGATTGGCTCTGTTTTGCAGCAGCACCTAGTGGAGGAGGACAGAACTGCAGGTTTTGGCACTTTTTACACAAGCTTCATGTTTCTAAGGTTGCTGCTTGTTGCGTCTGTGATGTTGGAGGCTGGAGTGCAGCAGAACCAGGAAGGATGTCTAATTGTCTTCAGTGGTTGTGGGTGGAGAAGAAGAAGAAGTGTCAGCACCATCAGGAAGCCCTGCTGAGAAAGAAAAGGACAAACACACATTAAACACAAAGAAGTTGTTCTTCTAGTGAATAATGAGCAAAGAGGAGGGGATGAGAGTGCTCGGTATATGTGATGCTCAAGCAGCATAACAAGTGCTTTAAAACCTACTCTACATATCATAAATACTAGCTGGTTGCAGGATTATTTCTCTGCTTCTTCCTGTAAGTATGATGGGGCGGTGCAGACTGCAGCAACGCTTGGGTAAGAACCAATTATAACAGCATCCATCCATTATCCTCCTGTTATCGGCTCTAACCTTTACTTTTAACATAAGACGTTCCTCATTTAAGCAGTGAAGTCGTCTTGGAATCACATTCAAACAGCCTTCATCCAACGATGACACATAGCGTGAATACAAAAAAGGACTTCTGTAGAATTATGTACAGTTTAGGAGTTTTACAAGCCTCCATATCTGAATGAGAGGAACATTACAGCTGCAGGCACAAGAACATCAAAGATGGAGAGCAGGCTAAGTCTTTGCAGAGAGCCTTTGTTCAGCTGTAAATAATCTTTTTGCCTGGCCACAAGGATTCAGGAGAAAAACTGTTCTTCCCCTCAGTGATTAAGGTGAAATTAGCCCTGTTTTTAGAAGCTCATTTCAGCCTGGCAGCAGGGGATTAGCAGAGAGAAAATGAGAGATGAGCCACACAAACCAGACCATCAACATGTTTCTGATGACTGACATACAGTGTGATGTAAAGCCAATGAAATCGCCTGTTTTTCACTGAACTATTTAAAGAACGGAGTGGAAGAGCGCCTTGAGCCCCGGCTGCTGAGGAACACTCGTAGCTCAGACGGATTTTTTACTCTGACAGTGAAGCCTTCAACTTGTCAGCCTGGAACATTTATTTACTCTTTACTGATTTGGAGAATGTGAACAAAAACAAGTTGTCTTCTTGTACATAGAGACTGAGTGCAGAGTAGAAATGTGACTACTTTCATCGCCAGCTTCCCTGTGAGAAGCTCATTCTACAGGTGTGTTGGGAACCTGCACATATGAGCCACAAAGCTAACTGCTGAAGATGATGATACGCTCTTGTGGTTCAGAGCATACTCACTGTTTAAGTTATGGAAAATGTGATATAACAGGAACTGCTAGAATAGAATAAAATAGGCAAGACAAGTTTATTTGTATACATGTACATGACAATTCAAGATGCTTTGTATACAAATAGAAACATTTCAGCAGGGTTCAGAAAGCATAAAAAACAGAAGTAAAATCACAAACAAGAAAAACGAATAAAGAAGGAACCCCTCAGAGAGAAAAAAATAGCTCACTTTTCATAAAAGGCTGCAAATAGAAAAGTTTTTAACCCTGATGATGTAAAACTGCTGACAGATTCAGCAGACCTGCAGCTTTCTGCAGCTTTCTTAGAACTGAAAGTAAACCTGACCCTGATGACCTGAAGGATCTGGTTGGTTCATAAAGAACCAGAAGTTCCAGGATATATTTTGGTCCTAAAACCATTCAGAGCTTTGTAAACTAACAGCCGGGTCCTGGTGTTATGATCCACTTTTATAGAACGACTTTACTGTCTTTATTTCAGTATAAAGAGATTTAAGAACATTACTGTCATTAATGTGTGTTTGTCTTCATTCTCAGCTAGTTTACAGTTATGGTGCTTGATGACCCCTCCCACCAATCCCAAACCGTGCTTTTTTTTCCTGTGGAAGGAAGAGGGCGCCTCATTCCTGCTCATCTCTTTCATGCCCTCCCCCTCCGACTGAAGTGTCCTTCGGCGGCTGCGAGTGTGACTCCATTTGCAGTCACGCTCGATAGTGAAGGAGTGGTGTGTAGGGGCGGTTCGGGATTGGCCCGTCCTCTCCAACCCCAACCAGTCCGTGTAAGATGGCCATCCTTCCTGGTTCAACAGGAAGGAAAATCTCCTGTTAAAAGGATGTTTTCTCCTCTCCACTGTCACTTCCTGCAGCTCAGGATGGACAGCTGAACCGAAGAAAAGACTCAAATGTAATCTGCTGGTTTCCTTATTTAGACAATCATTTATAATGACTGGTTGATATGAAAAAAGGACACTTTTATAAACTGGACTAATGTGGATCAAACAATGGATTGGTTGTTATTGGATTATAATAATTGTAATTGGATTATTGGATTATGATTATTGGAGAATAATGAGCTGGATAAAGTGGACTGGTTGTGAAAGGCCTATGAAAGAACTGCTGTAGAACATGAAGCAGGATTAAATGACAGTGTCTCATGGTTAGGCTACAATTAGCTTCTGTTACACTATCTCCATATTAATTACATTTCCTTCATTATGTCCACACTTCAGACTGATTTACTTGCTGCTCAGCACAATGACAGAAATGTAAAGATGTTTATTGAAACTATAAAAACTCTACAAAAGGTAGAAGACAGCATGACGCACAGTTTTATTTTAGCAAGTGAGGCAGCTTTATAGTTGCAGTAATAAAATGTGACATATTGGTTAAAGGGGCATCATCCCCATATAAATAAAGAAAGAAAATCTTTTGATAAATCTCTAGATTTAAATGAGCTTGTCTTGTAGGGAATGAAATTATGCTAATGTTGTCATGCTCATTTACTTTCAAGGAAAATTTCCAACCAAGACTTTTTTATTCTACAGAAATTCTCCTGCAACGTCTGCACTCAGAAGCCGAAAGAGGAGGTCAGGAAAACGTTTCCAGTGAAGGTGGGTTTCATTTCCTTAGGTGGGAGCCACAGCTGGAGCTGTGGGGATCATGTCACTAATTGGCTCTTTAACTGACAGGCCTGAGAGTCCGAGACGTGCCATCACATTTCAGGTTCTCTGAAACCAACACACGAGGCATCTCCAAGCATCACGCAAGAACCTCAGCGCCGTTCTGATGCGCCAGAAATAAATACGTCCTTTTTATGCTGGAAACTTTAGGATCATATTTGCAAATAAGATTCCATAGCTTCTTATTCAAGCTTCACATCTCTCCACATAAACAACTGCCATCCCCGTTTCCTCACATGGCTGCCGCCAGCGACAGGCCTTGACTCGTTTTTGAGCTGTTGCTAATTCTTTTTCCTAATCAGCCAGCCATAAGTTTCTGGCTTTGCATACGTATTTTGGCGCTCTTGAATATGAAATTAAAGACTCTATAATTAATTTTCTCCTACCAGAGCTGAGTAGTTTTTAATCCCGTCTTCTGCTGTGAGACATCCACAAGAAAGCTAAGCAAAGTTTTTAATGTTGAAATGAGGGCTGAAGATGTTTGTTTTTCTCTACATTTAACAACAAAATGTCAAAACTGCATTATCCTCTTTTTTATGCGTTTGCATTATAATCTTTCAGTTACTGGTCAGCATTTAGTTCATGGAAAAGAAAGATGTAACACTCTTCAGCAGACCTGCTCACACCTCCAATTATGGTTCCTTTGGATTGCCGTATTTTTAAAACAGATACTTTTTGTTGGGAAAATTGACCTGACCAGACAGGCGTTAAGTACAGATGGAAAACTTTCTCATCCTGAGGGAATTTTTTTAAGTATGATATCTAGAGCAATTTTTCCATCAGCTCCCAGGCACCGCACGCACAACTAAAGTGGAACAAACTGAAAATATTCTTACATCATAATTACTGCAGATCCCCTTTAATTCAGGATAAAAGTAAATTCTGCTTTAAAGAGATAAAAAATAACCATGTACACACTTCATTTGATAAAAATACATTTTGAACCAAGGGGCACTTTTCATTTCGTTCCATTTCTAGGTTAATTCCCGTCGCCATTTACGTTCAAACCCAAGTGAAAATGGTTCTCATGTTGTTTCCCGTGTTATAGATGAAAGGGAAAAAAACAAGAAGCGGAGTTGTTTTCTTCCGGTATACGTAATTTTGTCACTTCCGCCCACTGTCCAATCAGATTCCTTCTCAACCCCAGATCTAATTGAGAAAATGCTATATCCATGTTAACTTTTAATTTGGAATTATTTCCATGCAAACGTGACGGAGAATATTTTAATTATGAATTATTTAATTCAGGATTATTACTTGCAAATTTAAGTTTAATGTCATAACTGTGTGATTATATATGGGCTTCTCTGTATTTTATGGTATTGCTAAGTTTTCTCTTATTGTTGTGTGTCTTGTTAGGGGCCGATAAATGGGCAGCCAATACTGATCCTGATAAAACCTCAGGTTCACTTCTTTCACTTCGTCTAAAAAAAGGAAAAAGTCATGTAGCTGTTACCCAATGACCAAACAGACCAAGCAGAACGGATAGAAGGGCCGCAGTGCTAATTGCTTCTCATTTCCACCTGTTGCTGCATTTGAACAGCAGGTGAAATTGATTCACAACCGGTGTGGCTTCCTGACTGGAGAGCTGAATATCCCAGAAGTGGGACAGACTTGAGTAACATTTTTTTTATCAGAGCCTTTAGGCCCATAAACAACGGGATTTTAGCAGATTAAAAGTCCAGAAGGAAAACTGGTTTCTGAAGTTTTATCTCTCCACAGAAAATGAGACTGACATTTTAACTTATTGTCCTTCATTTCCAGCTGTATTCAGGCAGTCTTCAGTGACCGATAACAGCCCTCTCATGTGCTTTCGCTTATATCCTCTAGCAATGTCATACAGCTGGAAATGGGATCGTTTCCTCTTCACTCTCTCCAGAGAGAAAAGAGTGATTTGGTACTGCGGATGCTGCGGGAAGAGCCCCTCATCGTTTGCTTTGAAGCGTTCTTGTAATCCTTCACAGTGCAAACACACAGCTGCTGCTTCAGGACAAACATCCAGAGGGGCTGCTCATGCTTGCGGGAAGCAGTGAAATGGCTGCTGCTGTGCATGTGTGTGTTTGGACATCAGTTCACCGTCAGTCCACGGTGCATGTGATTGTTCAGGTCAAACATAAAGGGAAGAAATATTTACCTCACTAAGGAAACCCAATGGATAGCACCTGATGTCTCTGATTGAACCCTCATCCTGTGGTGGGCGACAGTAGAGAGGAAAAAACTCAAGAGAAAACAGGAATAAAAAGATCTTATGGTTGAACCAGGAAAGGCAGCATTTTCTCCTGCTTGGGGTGCAGGGCTGGCCGATACGGCAAATTTTGGGACTGATCCGATTCCAAGTAAAACCAAGGCAAGTATCAGCTATACCAATGTCAAAACTCAGAGATTTGTTGCTTGAAGTTACAGAAACATGAGTTTTCCTTTTAATTATTGATCATAATGAAGACATTTTTAAGTCTTAGCATTTTTGTTGCAAACAAGCTGAGGGTTAAGGAGAAATACAAGTTAATGACAACAACAATGGGCCTAATTCACCAACAGTTCTTACGAACGTTTTACAAAAAATGTGGCATTCACCAAAATCTTCGTATCTTGGATTTGTTCTTGGGTGAGAAGAAATCCTACGAAGGCCCAGAAGGACTCTTACGAACATCAGAGTGCCAATAAAATTGAAGAAAAACAATGTTTGTGATGTTTTTTGCTGTTTGGCTCATTAAAACACAAATAATAAAGTCACTTTGGAATTTTACTCAGATTTTAAAAAAACTTTTGACAAATTAGATTTTGTTATTATACAGTAGTGTGATTTCCAGCTCATATCCTAAAGTTATACTTCACACAGGGAAACGTTTTTTATCCATTTCATTCATTCAGTAATAAGTGGTGGTGGAGACAGATTGCTGGTTCATCAGACAGCTGAGCACAGGCTGCATCCGTTCCTGCAACCAAAACATCACTCCAATAATGTCTCAGCCACCTTTTACTCCCAGATCCACCAGCAGAATGAAGCATCTAGTAATCAGATTCATTACAACCTCTCAGACACACCTTGAGGATCCAATGCAGCGCTTCCTCTTTATGTGAACGACATCCTAGAATAATGCCACTGCAGGTGGAAATGCATAGGGCTATGATCATTTATTCAACGGTGTACCACTTTTCTCTTTAACCGCAACATCACAAGGATGTGCGTCCTGTCAGAGGCTATTTGAGGTTCCTGTCAGATTCTCCTGGAACAACTCTAGACTATTCATTATTTCGAATAAAGCTGACTATTTAAATAGAAAAAGAATTAATACATCATTATTACATTTTCCCCAAGGGGATTAAAAAGATTTTTTTTAATTTAACTTAATTCTCTCATTTACTTTCTTGTAATTTTGTGAACTTGTGTAATGTTTAATCTTTGTTAGCTGAAAGGTTTTGCGACTCTCTCCCTGGCTCAGGCTTGATGATGCATAATTATGCTGCTTCAGACTGTTTTTCTCTTGGGATACATAAATTGTTTCTTCATCTACAAACATTTTCATACATATAAAAGCCAAATGATCTGTGTGTGTGCTGCTCTGTGCATGTGTGCAGATACTGAAGCCTGGAAAGAATCAGCCCATCAAAAAAGCCTAAAAGCCAACTTAATTTGGTATTGAGTGTTTGAAAGTGTTCTCCAGAGAAAATGTAATTAATCCGAATGACAGCGGCCGCGTAAGCCTGCTGCTCTGCATGAAATGCCAACCACTGAACTATTCATTTTCATCAGTAAAGCCACTCGCTGATATAACTGCTGTCATTTATTTTAGTTACACCAGCCAAAGATTTTACAGCCTGTGAAATGATGTGATATTTCTAAGTTTTAGTGATTTTTAAATAATTTAACATTTAGACTTAAAGCCATGTCTGTCAACTTTAGAAACCTCAAACACTTAGAAACATAATTATAGCACTGAAGCCCACCTCCTTTAATTTTCCTTGAGTTCTTTTTTTCTATTTATAGCATCATGTCACATCCTATGCATTCGCTTTCTTCCTGACCAATTACCCACTATAAATGAGGGTGTGAAAGTGTTGTGAAGTCTATTGATCTGCTCCTGATTTATGCATATTGTGACCCTGTTGTGGTTCATCGATCACAGCCTCTGTCACAAAAATAATGAATGCGATTAAAAGGCCCAGCATTTAGGAGAAGCAAGACATGAAAGTCACCCCTCACCCACATTATTGATTTATAAAATGACCCTCAATAAAATGACCAGTATCTCTTGCTTTCTGTTACTGGTATTCACTTACAGTATATGTTGTACGTTAAAGATGATTTGCTCCATATGCTTACAACAGTGCCATCTAATAGCAGAAATATATCGATCCTGGTACTTGTCCGAGTTTATCATAACTGACTAAACCGGCTAAAAACTTGGCAGGACTTTCTGGGTTTCTGAGCAAACAGAAACAGAGTTCCCCAAGGCTCCATTTTACCATCTGCATTATGTAGACATGAGGACAAGTCGCTGAAGTTCAAATTGAGCAAAGGGGATTTAGCGCTGTTCCCAAAATCTCTCAGAAACGAAAGCATTAAAGGAAAAGGGGTTCCAGCCTGGTGCAAGCAAGCCGGTGTTTTACATAATCTGTGGCAGAAAAATCACTTTTCCTCCCTAAAATCTCTAGGGAGTAGCTGGATCTATTAATTCATTTCAAGGATATTTAACTATGACTATCTTTGTATGTCAGCCTTGATTCCCATTAACTGTGAAACTGAGACCAATAGTGCTGCAACCACTGATCAATAAAGCGCATAATGAACGAGCTGACAAGTAATTTAACTGTGGATTAGTTGGGTCTAGCCAAGTAAATCCGTGCTGTGATACCAGAAATCCGGTGAATGAAAGCCAAATGACATGCTGAGCTCTTCATTTATCCTCACATGAAAAATGCTGACTTTTAAATCTGGAAATGTGGTTTGTTCTGGAAAAGAAGATATAATATGCAAGCCTCCTACAGCGGGAGGAAACGGATGAAACTAACACACACCTGTGTTTTCTAATGTTAAAGCATGCATGCAGGTTATTCATGTACAGTCATATGCAAAAGTTTGGGCACCCTTGATCATTTTCAAGATTTTTCTTTATAAATCATTGGTTGTTTGGATAATCAATTTCAGTTAAATATATCATATAGCAGACAAACACAGCGATATTGGAGAAGTGAAATGAAGTTTATTGGATTTACAGAAAGTGTGCAATAATTAATTAAACAAATAATGGCAGGTGCATTAATTTGGGCACCCCAACAGAAACATGTCATCAATATTT
>JAVQJG010280701.1:0-10757 GCA_036024015.1 Craterocephalus amniculus
TTGCCACTCTTGTTCAAATATTTACTGTACGTTTGTGTTTTTCTATGTGTGTGTCTATTGGGGAATAGGTGTTTAACTTGGCAGTTTATCACATGGTTTGCAATGCTGTGGGCAGAAAGCTGACAGCAGAGGAGCTGTTTGCTGTACAGGTTCTCACTGCTGACCCCTCACTATTGGCCTTTGACCGAGAGGCACAGACCCCGACATGTAGGTCCCACTTGTGTGTATGTAAATTTTGCATGGTATCTATGATCACAGATTTGTTAGTGTACACTATTGTTAGTGCATCAAGCCATAAATATTCCAGTTTGAATGGAGCTGCAATTAAGTCCCACCCAACTATTATATAGCTGTTTTATATAATTGAATCACTGTGTGACTCCTTTACGTAATACAGTTGACATCAGCACACAGCATTATGTGACTACCTGCAGACAGAATCAACAGTTGTTTATTAAATTGTGTATTTGTTCTCATTTACTTGCTGTCTCTCTGTAGTAGGCACAGAATTACAACCGCCAGAAAACTGGAAAGGCAAGCAGCCAAGAGAGCAGGAGGTCTATGCAAGTACCGTTCTGCAAGCTGGATTCAAAGAGCACTTGGTGCGAGGGATCCTTAATGCTTCAAAACCAGGTAAACATGAATTACCACATATAGTAATGGCATTTATTCAAGCAAGATAACATTTCATATATTATGGAGAAAGTACACACTTTTGACATGAGAATTCCCCTTATCAGAGTTACTTAAGATGTATAATGCAAATGCTATAAAGCTAAAGGAAGGAGACAAATAAGCATCAAATTAAAACGTTTGATCTGTACATTATTATTTGGTGTCTGAAAACAGACAACACACAAAACTCTTCTCGTATTAACTGTTGTTGTTGTCTGTTTATATATATTGATATTTACATATTGAGCCTCACAGCAAAAGCAAAAGATATTGATGAGACTGCAGGTCTTACTAACAATGCCATAAATGCAGACATTGAACTAAACAAATGCATAACAAACTCATGCACCATATTGTTTTCTCTGCCAGACTTATTACCTGTCTGATTAGTTGAGTATAAAAAGTAAACTGAAGGTGTAAATCAACTCCTGTCACCTCTTACTGAATGGGGAAAATGTTCAGTTTGTAATTGCTGTCTAAACTAGGTGATGTATATTTTTCATTTCTTAGACAGCAACATGAATTGCCTTTTATCTTTAATGGTTTCTACTTTTATTTGTTTGGGTGCATGCATTTGTGTGTGTGTGTGTGTGTTTTCACTTCACCCAGGAACGGAGGAGAACCTTAGTGTATCTAAGATCCTTTCAGACATATGGCCAAAGATTGACGCAGATGTGGACAAACATGCTGCTTTTGTGCTACGGTCTGTAAATTAACACTATACAGTATCATGACTAATAATAATAATCACTTATTTTATACACTTATGCTTTGAACCTCAGGTTATAGAGATTTTATTACAGAAATTAAATTTGAAAGAAATTTGAGAGATTATGGGAACAATCGTGTGCCAATGTTATTTACATCAAATAACATGCGTTTAGTGTCTCTGTTGCACTGCATGCCCAGAATCTGCTCCCTCTCCTGGTTGTGGCAGCCTTTCGGGGCCATGCAGGGAGCATTTTCCACATTGTGTTCCATCTTTTCCCAGTGGTACCATCTGCTGTTTATCCTCTTCTCATTCCAATCAGCTTGCAGTGTCTGCCGAATGACCTGCTGCCTGGGGACGTATGTGTCTGCATGACCACTAAAAGATTGAACAATGTGTACATGGAATTTATAGGGGGGTGTTGTTCTTGGGTGTTGTGAACCTTTAAGCATGTGTTAAACTGACAGGGACAGCCCCTTCACACCGTGTGACAAAGTACACGTCCTTTCCTCCACTCGTGTCTTTTGACCACTTTTTTTAACTAGGTAACATTAACTTTTAATTACATTGTGAAGATTTTTTTGGATGTTCTGAAAATATATTTTTCACAAATGATTTCACATGATTTATTCGAAATTTAAGTTTCCAAATGTGTTCTAACCTTCAGTTTCTTTCACAGGTATATCATTGAAAACTCTACAGAGAAAGCAGACTTTTACCCTTTTCTACAGGATGATTCGACCAGAATCATCTTTGCTGATTACTCCGTCACTCTTCCAAAGACTGCTAACTCCTGGAGTTTGGTCTTTAGGTTAGAAAACATGTGTAGCTTAAGTCTAGTCTTCAAGAGGTCTCTATTATGGTTGGGAAATCTATTTTAAACCTGATATTAACAACCAATGTTCTCTTCTTGCCAAATATTTACTTTTTTTCCCTTTTCAGCACTCATTTGAACTAAAAAATAAAAGGAAAAAGAAACATTTATATCTCACGTTAACTTAATTTTGATTGCTTTTCCAGACAAGTCTTCCATGTTCCTAAGGAGATGCTGCTGGCTCCAAAGGTTTTCTCCCCAATAAGTAACTGTCTTCTGCACATCATAAATAATGATACAAGAAAGAAGATGGACATGGTTTTTGACAGAGTGGTACCCCATGTCTATCAACCCAATAAGGTCTGTGGATGTGAAAAGTCATTTTACATCAAACCAATATGGACTTAAGACATTTTTGGGTATATTTGTATTTTTTACATTTTACCATAACAAATAACTTTACTTTAGGGATGCTTCAGATCTGACTTAATAATTAGGTAGATCTGAACTTTTTAATTTGTTTTTTAGAGCTCAGTTATATTGCATCTTGTACTTATTTGTAAAGATTTATATAATTATATGTTCAGTAAATATTTAAAAAAAAAACTTCTTAAAATACATTTTCTTGTCAATATCTATGTGCTTGATTTATACTTTTGATATTTTGGTTTCATGGTTAAATCTTTCTAAATGTCACAGGGTGGCTATACCTTTCTAGCAGAGGTCGTCACACCCAAAGTCCTGCCTGCTGAAAATGAGTGGAAGTTGCGCTTGATTGGCTCAAAGGAACCACTCCCAAATGTGTCCAGTGATAGTCCACTTAATGCTTTCTCAGTGAAGGAATTCCAGGATTATTACATTCCCAATGACAAAGATCTTATATGCCGGTAAGAGAATAATGGAGTGCATACTGTATGTTAATGAAAGATTCACTGAACATATAATTCTAGTCAAATTAAGTTCTGTTACAGTGTTCAATACAAGACAAAATTGATTATGCATTTCGATTTTAAGGTTCCTATAATTAAATATTTTTTTACAGTTACTGTGTAAAGGTGACAACAGAGGTCCTGGGAACCATTCAGTTCCAAACTTCCAAGCGAGATGTATTAGTGCGTTTGTCTGTTCTGGACCAGGAGAAAGAAGTTGCTGCTAACACCGGAGAGGGCCATGTGATAATTCCAGTATTCTACTTCCTGGTCAATAAAGGTGAGCTGTCAAATCAAATCAAATTGCCCTCTTGAGCTGAAGTGAAGTGATCACATGAAATGGCCAAAATATTTAAAAACCTTTAAACCATTGCAAAGCATTTGTGAAATTAAGCCATACTGTATGTTATGTAGTAAAAGTGCGACATATAAAGCTTCTGTGGTGATCTTAGTTTTATTTAAATATGTACTTAATACCTAACATGAACAAAGTAATTTGTCACTGTTTAAACATACTTAAAGTACTTTATTAAAAGATTAAAGAATATTTCACATTAAATTCTGATAATTTTCTTTAACTAGTACTGACAACAGATTAAGTTTCTTTTTAATTTTTTACAAGACTAAAACAAAAAACATCATATACAGCACTTTTTAGTGATATTTTGTTAATTTATTATTATTATTTTTTTAAGTTTTCTAGGGTCATGTATCCCAATGAGTAGCAGGTGCAATAGGACATAATCTGTTGAATTTAAAGAACATAAAGCAATTTCCTGTCCTGATTAACCATGAACTGTTTCTTCTTCTTCTTTTTATTTTTAATTTTTTATAAGAGCTTACTTTTTTTTTTTGTTCAATATAATTGTCCCTATCACAAATAAAGAAAGATCTGTCCCTGCATTTTGAATGATACTGGGCCATTCTTAAGTATGTTGTGTTAGAAACATCATAATTCAAACTGTGAAAATCCATTTACTGAGCTCCCATATTTGCAACATTAATAGTTGCTCACCGCATAAGTTTAAAGGCTTTGGTGCACATTGGAGCTCTAACATGTTGAGTTAGTATGTCCTGTACACTGTTCACAAATAACATTTTTTAACAAGTTTTTGGACCTTGTTTTAGTCATAAAAAAATAGTGTTGATACTTCATGTGATAATTGTGTTAGTTCTTAATTTTTGTAACATTTTGAGTTAAAATAGTGTTTACCTAACCAAGGGCTGATTATATAGGTTTGATGTCTAAATGTTAACTGATGGGAGCCACTGTCTTTTTCAGACTTCAGTTCCACAGATGACAAGTACCAAAAAGTGTCCCCTATCCAGGATACTCCCCAACAAAGAGAAGGGGAAGACTGCTCAGCTGTAAACTTAGCTTCTTCGTGTGACCAGTCTACAAAGTCTATGGTATCACTAACAACTGTCCCGGTGGTATCTGGTTTGGCTCACACACTTAACTGATCTCACTTGCATGCACATCTCACTTTCCCTCTTTCGTTCTCACCCACTTGCTTCCTGCCTGCCCATATCAGTTTTTCCTGCCAATGCTAAAATTTTAAGCATGGACACACACATAAACACAAACACACACAAACACATGAATTTACATTCACCCACACATACATTCACACAGACAAACTCTGTTAAAAAGAAAAAGCAGCAGAATCTGAAAGGGTGGTTTTGTACTTTCTGTCTGATTTAGCAACATTTGTCAGGAGGTGTTTTTTCCTCATGACTTATTGTCTGAAGACAAACTCATCTACCCTATATTTATTTTCTCTGTGTATACAATCATTTACATTAGATATGTCAAAACACAAGCCATTCATGCACTTTTGCTACCATCATGTTAATGTTAACCTGCAAACTGTTCATAAATAAGTGGTTAATCAGAATTTTATGGCAGCAATTTTTTTTTTCTTCTAAATTCCTTCTGAATGATGCATTAATCGGTGATACCTTGAAATTTTGTCAGGAATCTGTCTTTTTTGTTTCAGTATCATTTAAGTGGGAGTTCTGTGATATTATCTTGGCAGACAAACCCTCTCTCCTTTTGTGCTTCTATGAAAGAGAGCTAAGAAACAGTAAATATGAAATGCATCTGATTTTAAGATAGTTCTTATTCTTATCATCAGTAACATTTCCAAATGTTCACGAGTTCTGCATCTCATGTTAGTTTTATGTCTAAGGTGTTGAAAGCATGATAACTGTAGTGTGAAGTCTTGACACTTTTTTGCCCATCTGTGTTCCACAGGGTCATAAGTACGTGGTGCAGGCAGAGGTGCTCCATAAGAGTTGGGATTTGGATGAATCTCAGTTGGCTTTTACCAGTAAACTTCGAGAGATTGAGAAGAAGAGGACGATAGGTGCATTTCGTACTTAAGATCGTCATAAATACCACATCAAACAGTCAGCCATTCTCAACTGCCAAAGGCATAGACAAAAAGCAAGTCAGCATCACATGATTCTTTATGGAGACATTTAGCTCTTAATATGCATTATGTGTGATTCAGATAGCCCCAAATACACGTAAAGCCTTGAAGCATTTTCATTTTTATTATTGCATTCAGAAGTTAGTCATAGACATATTCACCCCTGGGTTGTGGATATACTTTCTATTTTCCATCTCCTGCACACCTTATTTTTCGGGTCTTGTTTGAAATGTAGCTAATACGTTGTAGGCAGTATCAGGAGCCAAGTTTATTCTCTGCCTCAGAAAGCCAGAGGCCTGTATTCACAAGCCTAATGAAAACCAAATGAATACAGCTGCTTTCCCAGATCAGAGTGTGATTTCTTGTGCCCACTGGCCATTGGCTGTTGCAGTAATCCTGCCTTCTCCCACCAATTCTGCGTCGCTTCCTTTTAATCTGCAAAAATGTTATCAATCAAAAAATAAATAAATTGAAGCCTCTTATGAAAAGAAATCAAAGGTTATGATGTGTTGATATAAAAGGCACTGCACGAGGACAGTGTGCATGACTGCCTGAAGGGAAAGGCTAGCCGGCTGTCATTGAGGCCTTTTTTTAAAAATTTGTGTTGCTCTGGACAATAGTGCCAGATTCATCCATTTGGTTTCAGGCATGAAATGCACAAATTATATGCATGAAAATCACGTGCAAGATAACACTGCATGCTGCCTTTGAATTTTCATGGGACTTCTCTCTTTTAGATGTATATATCTCTTTTGTGTCCATGTTTTTCTGGAAAATCCACACATTTGTCCTTGTATGTACGATATGTAAGGATTAGTATCTATACAAACCTCTTGTGTTTTCCCAATAATCTTCTGAAAAAAAAATGGGTCAATATGATGTCAGATGAAGTTGGCTCTTGCTCCCTGGTGCCCTGGGAAATATCCCAGCAGAAGAGTGAATTAATTTCCCTCAGTTTAACTCTCAGTTGTGAGACTATGCCCTTGATCATGTTCCCTACATGCTACATAGATAAACACGCATGATATGCCATGCCAAGCTTTAAAACCTGTTTTACAAGTTATTTGATAAGCTACCACCAAAATAGTTTGTATTTGTTTAATGCATGGCATTTGACATTGTTGCTATAAATCATTGTAAATGCTGTTTAAACCATCAGCTGTATGCAGTAGCTGTATATGCACTTTTGTCAGCATTTCCATTCCTTTGACAACCACAGTGACATTTGCTACTGTAATTTTCATCTAAGCATCACTTTGCATGTAGATTTTACTGAAAGGAAAAAAAGTTTAACTTGTTCGTCTTAAAATAAGCTTTGATGCCATGTCTGTCTTAGGTCACGAAACTGATCAATACATCCAAACCCCAAAATATCTACATGACTCAAGATAATTCAGTACGAATTTGCCAAAACACTTCAGATAGAATGGCATTTAATTAGCTAAATGATGGATTATTACGCCTTGATGTTGGAAAAGTGAGAGTTACCTTATCTAAGCTGAGGTTTGCATTCATTTCAGCTTTATAGTGCAACAGTGCCATCTGGCACACATGTCACTGCATAACACATGCATTACTTTTCCACTTCAGGTAACTCGGTAGCAACAATTTCCCCCCAAATGGTGTCAAGTTATGTTGAAAGTGTTCAAACAATAAATTTAGTTATTTGCAAAAGGTTGGATAAGTTTAATGCAATAATTCATATCATGTCATGATTGTCTACTTTGCTACTAAACTTTTTAATGGATTCTAATGTTTAAAGCTTTCAGCAAAGATTCAACTCCATTTTGCCAGCCTTATAAAAAAAACATTGCATTGCAAATTTTGTAAAAGATAATGCTTAAAACAAATCATCATAATCTCTTCTTCAAAATGTAGTATTCAAGCCTGAAGATTTCATGTCTTCATCCACCTCTGACATACCAAGCCATGATAGTCACAGGTCTGACACACCCAAAACCCACGGAAAAGGCAAAGAAAAGGGGAAGCCAGCTCCCATCTCCAAATCTGACTCCAAACAGGAAACGGTAATGTACTACAACTTCACAGAAACCATCAGAATGAGTTTAGACATAGTTAGTTTTTCCTGTTGATCAGATTAGAAATTCATTCCAATTAAGACTGATTCATTTTATGCTGACTGAATGTTAAGGATCAAAAGTGCTCCATGTAAGTCCAACTGATGCCAGCCCTTCTAGACCCCTTGCTGCCCCTTTGCTACCCAGTGTAAAATGTGCGAGATCCACAACAGCACAATGGGACATTCAGTTAGTTAGGAATATATATTTTGTTCAAATCTACAAACTGATGGATGAGTTGTTGCCATTGGTCACTGTCCAGTTTACTACATGTGAAAAAGGGTTCACATTGTAAATTGAACTTCCCAACACTAACTTACTTGATATTGTTATGTGAGTGTACGATCTATTCATCCGCGTAGCCTTGGTTTAGACGTGTCATATGGATCTTCAAAAAAATGGCAAATGCAGAATCATTATTTTGGGAGATGATAGAGCTTAGCTCTTAGATGATCATCACAGATGCCCATCCAACCAACTAAAGTGTGATGAGATTGTCACTGAGATCTCTTTTATAACATTTTTATGTTTTTTTTATGAGGCAGATCAAGTTTCACACATTTATCAGACCCTGTGTTCAGATTACTCTGATAGAGAAAAAAACAATAAAGATTAAATCTTTCAGAATGATGTACGTGACTTTATAAGGGACCTTGCTCCCATTAGAGAATATAATCTTATTTTTGTTTTGTTTTTTCTGAATGATGGTCTTAATGTAGTTTAATCATCAGTGCTCCAGTGGCTTGATGAATCAGTCATAATAAATGGCTTTTGTTTGCTGATACACACATCAAACCATACACCCAGTGAAATTTGAAAGAGGGATTTTTTTCCTTGTTTTTGATACTGGTCGCTCTTGATTTCCATTTTCTCTTTTTTGCGTTTGAAGCAAAGCTGAGGTAGAAGCAAAGGAGAAAATGATAAATGAACTAAGTTTTTGTTTAAAATGGGACATTAGAGGAGGATTTATAAGCCCTGGTAACTAGGCAGCTGGTTGTGTACCAACCTGAGTTGGTCTGAGAAAAGAGACATTATTAGATGGTGGAATAAAAGGAATATAAAAATAAAAAAAAAAGATAGTGGAATAATTATCTTCATGTTGAATATCTGTCTATATGAGCATTATTATTTTGTTATTCTATGTGTGTTTATGTTTGTGCAGAGCATGGACCTGACTAAGGCAAACTGGACGCTACGCATTGTAACCGATGAGAGTAAAGCAGAGAGCATTGAGGTGAAAAAGGACACAGAGAGAGTGGACCAGATTAGACGCTTTAAAATGGGTTGGGAAATTACTGAGCCAGGACGCAGTCTCAAGGTAAGCAAAATTTCCCACAAGTTCTTTGGATTGCATTTACACTACAAATCGCAAAGGATGTGTGATGTAGAGAAAGAGTTTTGATTAATTTATTAACCAAAAACTAAACTGTTACACTCAGTTTACCTTAAATCTAGCATGACTATAGATATGAAATTATTCTTTTTTTCCTTCTTTTTTCTAAGGCGTACCAATCGCGTATGCGGTACCTTGAACAAATGCAACAAAAAGCAAGTGATGCAGCTACTTTAGATGAAACCAAAGCTCCTGGTATGTTTTTAGCAACACACACACACACACACTTATTTTGGTTCTAAGTCTTTTCTTATAAGTCCGATACATTTTTGTGTTCTTTTACAGATTCGTCCAGATCTGTTTCAGCTGCAGGTCTCAGTCCATCCAGTAAAAAACTGAATGGTCACAGCTTCAATCCTGACAAAGACTTCCATCACCTCATCAGGTTGGTTAAAGCTCGCCCCCACGTCACTCTATTTCCATTTAACTGCTCATTCTGTTGCTGGGACAAACAGAGAGTTAAAATCAGAAGAATGAAGGTACTGCAGCTGCTCCTGTTCCTATCGGTTACTGTGTCTTCAACAACAGACAAATTTGTACCTGAAAGACAGAATATAGTATGGAAACAGCAAAGGAAAGACTTGTCATCTCGTTGTATCTCTCCAACAGCCGGAGTCTTCTCTGTTTATTTTTATGTAGAAGTTTTTTTTTCTTGTTCTGCCGGCCTGAAATAAGACAGCCATAAGGCTTGATGGCATTAGGGGGATTTTTCAATGCATGCGTATATGTAACTGTCTGTGTGTGTTGAATATGTATGATGCTAGACTGCTGGACATGATTTTATCCTTGCTCTCAGCAGTAGAGTAGATTATACAGTATCTGCTGGACTTTACTAGTAATTTCCTTTTTGCGACCTTTGCTCCCACTGGAGCTGTGGATTATAGGTTGTACTCTGCCTGACCTGAAAGGGCACTGCATCAGCTTCGGAGGACGGGCGTGATAGCAAATGAATGAATGCTTAGATGTGTACAAACGTCTGATGAGAACTGGAGGCATTTAAATAAGGCGGTGGTTATTTAATGTAGTGAAAAGTATAACAACAAATTGTAATTAGTGGTCTGCCTGGCTTGTGCTTGCAAATCTGGTTAAAGTTCATTTTTCCCCACCTACAAAGCTCCTCAGACTCAACGACAACTGACATTTTTTTGGAAACTGTCAGTTTTTTGAGGCGTCTCTCTCCTCAATTCTGCCTGAGCTCTGCTCACGGCATCACTCATTCCCTCCCTCCATTCCCTCCATCCTCCCTCTGTCCATCCCTCCGCTGGATAAATGAGATGGTATTTGGGTCTGTTAATTAGAGAGCTATTTCAGGGCCCCCGTTGCTCCAATGAGATGTGCCCCTCTCCCATCACCTCTTCATCCTCTCCTGCTGTGTGAGTGTGTGCGGGCTCACACGTGTCTCTGTGTCCAGCTACTAATGGCTGCTGACACTGTGGCCTGCAATCTGAGCAAAGACAGAGATCCGGAGGACTACTATATTCGGGGAGACAAATTAGTCTGCAGTACACTTCCCTCTCACAAAGGTGCACCATGCCTGCCATCTTTACTGCTTTTATGCACTGTGTTACACACAGTGATAGACTGAACAAGGCCACAATTCATTAACACATACCTCATTTCCACCAACGAGGAGCTGGTGCTGGTGCCAGAGCCAGAGCTTAGTTGGTTCAACTCTGGTGCTTCCGAAGAACCGGTTTTGTTTTCCACCAAAAAGAGCCGGCCGG
>JAVQJG010280747.1:0-18234 GCA_036024015.1 Craterocephalus amniculus
GCCGGTACGATTTTCTGTTTCACGTTGCCTAAATTCACTTTAGAATGCATCTAAATTAAGATATTTTGGTGTAGCCTCAATGAGGATTATGAGGATATTTCTAAATGTAAAACATTCTCAGTTCATTAAATTTAGTTACAGGGGCGGGGGGGGCGGATCCGATGAGAGAGGTTCCTGATCCCACCGCGGAGGTACGGGATCGGGATCCGGCTTGATCCGGCACAAATTAAGCCCTGCCTGTACATAAAAAGTGAAAATTCTCATCTTGCAAGAAAACAATGTTCATGCATAAGTTTTTTTCTTGTGGTGTCTGACTAGCATTATTTAATTAGTCAGAAATTTGAAGTGGGTGAGATTAATTTGACCTGTTTTATTTAGTTGGCTATATGGTTTTATTTAGGAAACAAAAACTAGACTCACACGATTCAGATGACTAAATCTTGACTGTTAAAGAGATAATTTAGTTATATGTTCTCAACCCAAAACAGGAAACTTGAGCTGTCTATGAACTCAGACTGGGTATGCACCTATCCTGCAGGACGGTTTGGTTTGAAGCCCCGTTGCATTCAAGAACTGCACAAAAAATCCATTAGCAGTCATATGTCCTATAAGCATGTGAGACATCTGCGTAAACGATGGAATACAGTGGTTGAGTGAGACATAGAGGGTAAACATCTCTTGCTGCAGGTCCTTCAGATGAACTCCCAAACCAAAGCAGCGAATAGCAGAAACTCCGGAGACATCTGTCACTTGGCTCAGCTGTCGATCCAACCAACTCTGAACATGTTGAAGAATTTGCACTTTGCTGTTTCATTAAGTTTAAAATACACACACATAAAAGCCACGGCTGTGTGTAACCTGAACCTGAGAAGTGTTTCTGTGAGAAGAAAAGCATTCCTGGGAGGGATAATTTCTGCTCCATATGGCTCTGTGATAATGACTTCGGTTTCTGTCTTTGCTTTGTGTTCAGTTTAAGGTTTATTAAAATAAAATCACTCTTCACAAATAAACCTCTTCTGTGAACCTGTTTGTGATGGAGGAAACAAGTGCAGCTGCACTCCAGCCTGCAGTGTCACAGGCAGAAAGCAAACATAAATATGTTCTTTATATGTTAAATTTAGGGCAAGCTGGCACCAATCGAAAACATGACATGAAATGTGTCTAGTGTTGGGTCAGATTGTTGGAATCGGTTCATCGAAATGCAACTGTACACATCTATATGAACGTCGACAAGGATGTCCACCATCAATAATAAAAAAACAATCATGCTGTATTGCAGCTGATATAAAATAAATCCCAGCCTTCTCTCACATGAAGACTTGCAGATTTTTTTTTCATCTGTGCCCTTTGTTTATATGCAAACACAGTTTGGGGGAAATGAAAATGAATGTGGAGGAAAATACCTTCCAGGGTGAAGATTTTTGGACAGGATCTCCAGCATTTTAGCCTGAAGCATCAGATTGTGTGCCACTACAGTATACAGAACTTTTTTATCTCCACTGTAACAATGGCGATAGCTAGATTGTGGTGGCACTGATCTTAGTAACATGGCTCACATGTGTGCATATAAACTGTTATTTAATGACTTTGGTGAAGATAAAAAATGCGAACATGTTAGTGAGGACAGTGCCACATAAAACGGCTCTTACATTCTTTAGATTTGCTTGCGACTCATTTTTTTGTCAGCATGGCCTTAAAGGCGGGGCCAGATCACTAGGGATGGGCATTTTCAGTGATTTTTCTTAAATTGTCCCATTGGGCCAATTAAAATCAATTAGTTGATGAGTTATAACTTCATCATTAATAAAACAAAAATGTTTCTTCAACATTTATGGGCTGTCCATGTGCAGAGGGTATATGTGAAAGTATCTCAGGGAGACGCTGGGATCGAATCTGGGCTGGCTGCATCAAGAGGCTGTCAGCTGTGGGGGGTTACTCCACCAGGTGAATGGTAAATGGACTGTTTGGATTGCACTTCTCTAGTCATGATGACCACTGAAAGCACTTCTACACTAAATGTCATGTTGGCAGACGACTTCCTCCTGAGCTACAGCCGCCACACAGCTGAACTAAACAGTGCACCAACAGGAGCATTCAGCAACAAGAAAACCAGCTCATTTCCACCTGCTATCTTTTCTCCTGCAGAGCAGTATCTCTGTAAAAGCAGCTGTTCAACGTTCCTGCTACAGCCTCAAAAAGGAGATCAGGAGGCAGAAGTGAGGCGATCCTTCCTGGGCTGAAGCTAATGCTGAGGCTGACGAAGGACTCTGCTGTAACATGAAGAGCTGTGGGGTTTATTGATGAAGCTTATGGAAAAAAAAACTGGACATTCCCCACTAAACATGCAGTTTTTCTAGTCATGTTAAGGGAACTGACTCACTAAACTGAAGGTGCAACCAGCCACAGCTTTCTAAGAATTGAAACTCATTAAATTAAAAAGAGATGAGATTTTCATTTTTATCATTTCTAATTTGAAATGAGGTTTAAGGGTTATTTCCGGTCCCTTATGTAAGCTTTTAAGGCTGATTTGCAATAATATCTCATCTCTTCCATGAATTATGAGCACAAGCATTCTAGGTTTTCTATGAGATCAATCAGTTTCTTGCTCTTATCTAATCATTGAAAGATGGTGTGTCCAGACAGATGAGTGACAGGGCAAATATTTTCAACTCTGCTCTATTTCTTCCTGTCCTGCAGTCCATCGTCGCCTGGACAGTGACACTGCTCAGCCGGGTGTGAAACACTACATCGATCAGACCTCAACACACAGGATAGCGTCCACCTGCTCCAACGTGTCAACAGCGTCGACTTATTCTGTGTCAATAAAGCTACTTGTCAATAAATATTCATTTCTCCAAGCCCACTTCCTCCTCGGTCTCCAGGGCAGACTCTGTCATGTTTAATCTTTCAGGGTGACTCCATAATTTGCCTCTTTATCACCGCTCCGACTGTTTACTCACACAAACAGAAACACCAAGGAAAGGCTGAGGTCTAGTTTCTGATGACAGCTGACTGGCTTCATCCACTGGCTGAGTTTTTCTCACACCCACTCATCTATTTGATGACAGGTGTTTTGCATAGAGACGTCCATACACAGTTAAAGTTATGACAGTGAAAACAAAGACAAATAGTTTGTCATGTCTACTTTTCCCCAACTTTCTTCTTGAATTGACTGTGAAAAACCCCAACCTGATTTCATCAGACAGTTTAAGACACTCGGTAAGTCCCTTACCCTAACCCTAATGGTCTATTTTTACTTTTTGTAGGTGGAGCAGTCTCCCTTTTCCTTCACAGATTAGTATGCAGTCTCTAAGGTCTATGCTACAACTTTCACCTATGGTCACCAATGATGTAAATAATGAGACCATGGATACACACGGTTAAAAAGAGATTCCTTTGGATGGTGTCCAGGCTTAAGTCCCATTTTTACTCGACACAGAAGATCAGTATGCATTCATTATTGACAATTTCGTCCGTCTCCTGCGTTGGTTAGCTGCGTAATTTGGTGCGTTTTCAAGGTACTGCTCATCCATCACTCATAGCAGAAGACAAGGTAATACCACAAGACACCACAGTGGCATTGCTGAGCAGAAACTAACCAGAGAAGAAGCTGTGGAACGTGCAGAGGAAAAACAAAAACTGCAGAAACTGTGCAAGCTTTTGAAATTCAGCGCTGTCCACTAGTCAAGGTAAAAGAAGCATGAAAGTATGAAGACGGCCAGGCATATGGAAACGGACGACCCTATTTACGTCCTGAAGGAGCATAACTGGGTCTTTAGACTGGGAGATAGGTTGAAGACCTCAACGATCCCAACAGATCTTGGTATACTGTAGAGACATATCAAAAGGAGTCAGTTTAGATGGTCCTTGCATCGAACTAGGATGCCTCCTGGTCAAGCATGTCCTAGTGGACAGATCCAGGACTTCCCAGGAGTCCCGCAGGAGACGCTGGAGGAGCGAGGGGTGTCTAGGTCTAGATCCTGAGGTTGTCGTCTCTCCGAACCAATCCAGTGGATCACTACTGTGTAACCCATGTTACATCAGCAAAATAGAGGGGTTGGACAGCTGGTAGAGCTGAGCGGCAAATGAAAACTTCTGAGATTCCTTAGCAGCAAACTTTTATGCACAGCTCTCAGGGTCTTCGCCACTGTGCAGGTTAGGTCTCTGTGATGAAAATATCAACCTGTCTCATAGTCTGCAGTTTTGTAAAGGTTCATTTTTAATGTTATAAAGTGTGTTTTTAACTGAAGGTCCTTTTCTAAACCTTAGGGGGAAAGGATTAAAAAAATGTTACGTTTTCTGTTTCTGGGTTTCTGGTTTAAATTTTCTGAAAATGTTCTACATTTAGTGGACAGTGATACAATTCTGACACTTCAAGCTTCAAGTTTTTTTGTCCGAATAATCATCTAATAGTTTCATAATCCATCAGCGAATCGCAGGATCCGCCTCCCACACCCTGGTTGGCCATGATACAGTGTGCGTGGTTGGTCTGATCTGTCGGCTCGGAGGACACGGAGGGCAGGTCAGGAGCAAGATGGTCGACATTATCCTGTCTGTTCAGCTGGACGTAGGCAGGGAGAGAAGGTCAGAATGCCAACTCGAATGTTGTTATCTTCCAGTGGGTTTGTTCACACGCCATCGTCTACGGACAGCTTTTGCTGAGACCAACACAGGTGTCACTTGTCCTTTTGTGTTTGCACTTTGTGCTGTTTGCCACTTTGTTAGCAGAAAAGATGCAACTTGAAGGGAAGTCTGGAGAAATCCAAGCAGCTGCGTGTCAACGTTGTTCCATCCCAGCAGAGCAGTTTTTCTTGGTAGTGTATTATAATTAATGTCCTCTGACAGAATCACTCCCTGTTCTTCTGCCCACCTCTCTGTACTTCCACTGCTGCTGTGCCCTGATTCCACCCTCGGGGATCAATGAAGTTCATTTCATCCTTCCAGAGTGGGTTATTCTTATAACTCAATCTTGTCAGTGAGTGGATGACTTTTAATTTCATCCAGCTTATTCACCCTCTTCTGCTTTTCTGTGCTCAAATTATTAAGAAAAGGGAATGAATTTTCCGAACAACTTGCAGCAAAGTAAGAAGAAAATGGAGAGGCAGATATGCATGGTGTGTGCAGTTCAATAGGTGTTCAAAGCTCCAGCCCTCTAATCTTCATGTAGCCTATAAATTTCCATTTTAGGTCACTTATGTTCTCTCTTGAAGAACATTTCTGGATTCAGTCCAAAAAAGTGAAACACCTGCATTTTACCACTGGCCTGTACGTAAGCAATAAATGCCCCTCCAAATTGCTCACAGGTAAATGGGACTTACTTCCAATTTGTAGAGTGGGCTGGGATGGTTATGGAGTTGGGACTTGAACAGTTTTGTTCATATAACCTGAAACAGTCACAAACACACTAACCAGTCCGGACTAAATGCTTAAATCCTTCATGTTCAGGTCTTACATGAACATCATCCAAGCCTTTTCTCCAAATTCAAATCATGTCCAACTCTTCAGCCTGCAAACCAGTACCTCTGTCCTGATATAGCCGTAGCGCCTGAAGGACAAATTCAGGGAACAAATGTCCCCTTTTGCATTATGACCGCGAGCTTCATGGCTCACATTAACAACAGAAGCATGCAGCCACCTCATCGCTGCACTTCTGAACTTTAGCAAGAAATGAAAAAAAAACCTGCTAAAAGCCTGTTAATGCTTAGCCAGTCATAGAAGCCACAGGAAGGAAATGCAACAGAAATAACAGATTACAGCATTAATCAACATACAGTACATTAGTGTGCAGGTAAAATACATTTACATACAAATGTCCTTAGAGCTGAAAGACTGTGTTCTGTAAGAGCTGAGTCATCATGTTATCACCCAACCCAGGACCTTTCAGCTCCGTTTGGCTGAGATTTTATTTCTGCATAAGGGTGGTTACACTCAGATTTGCTCATTTAATTTGATGATTTTTTGCTCTCAGTAATGGGCCACGCATCACATCCTTTGTGTAAAATTTCATTTTTAAAAAAATTCAAAATTTAATTCAACTAAAGCTATGTTGTAAGACAATGCCACTGTTGAGTCTGCACCAGAGGAACTGAGTCAATGTTCCTGTAACTCTAGTTGCAAACTCTTCTTTTCCCTTCTCAGAGGCGCATGAGGGGTACAGTACCTATTGCCAAAAAATCCTTGAAAACAGTAGCCACATATTAATTACAAGTGCTAACAAACACCTTAACTATCAAAGCAAAACACAAAAATGGATTTCCATCAAAGTTAATTGGAGATTTTTATCTACAGTATAATGTCAAAGCGTTCAGGAACTGGTTGTCCTGCCCCCACCTGCACATCACGACACACACTTGTCCTTCTTCATTTATTGTGTCAGAGTAGCTTTGAGTTTCGATTTAACTAATTACATTTTTTTTCTTTTTTGCCATCTTTTCAAAACCAAAGCGAAGCGCACTTGCATAACATTGTTGGAACCAAAAACAGCCTCCATTCAGGCAAATTTGACCAGAAGGTGGCGCTGCTACTCTCCACGGAGGAAGAAAGCGGAAGTGACTTCCGCGGGTGAACACCCAGTGTTGCCAACTTTGCAACCGGTTGGCAACAACAGGTTTTTGTTGCCATTAAAAGATCGATATCGGAGTGAAAATGAGCATGTTTGTCTTATAACAGCACAGAACTACTTATTTCATTATAATGTGTTATTGTACTGTAAAATGACGAAGTTGTCACTTTGAAGAACTGAATAGTTAGCTAGCCTCGGGGAAAACTGGAGACTGCTTTTACGATGCACTTAGGCACACAAACCAAAACCTAAAAACTGCCAGAAGCAGGGCGGCATCAAGGATTACTGGAGGAGAAGGCAAGACAAACAAACAAGAAAAGTTGCATTTGGTTGACTTGGAGCAAACTGAAATCTGGATCAGAGTTATCAGAGTTAATTTCTTTTAATGCCCCCTGCCTGGATTCCATCTACAACACTTGCAGCTTAAATAGGACAAGGAACATCGTTCGGGACAGTTTCCATCCAGATGTGACAGTGATGGCCCTGTCACTATGCTACCGACTGATCAGGCTACTTGGCCACAGTGATATCCCTTTGGCTGACTGGTCAGTGTGCACCGTTTTCAGCCGGGTGGTTATGGGATCAATCCCCACCTGGGCCCTCCTTTATCCTGCCACACATACCACCACCTGTTTGAACTACTGCCCTCTGCTAGACTCACAGATTTTACCCTCAAGCCTTTTTCTTACCCTGCTGAATGCAAACATGCACTAAATATTCCTGCCCACCTACACACTTACAGTATTGTTTATCTAGCTGCTATAATATGCATACACTTTATTCCAGCATCTTAGGTTGTGTTTTCATTGTTGAATGTTGTGTTAAGTCTTTCATGTGACTTTGTCTATCATATATTATGAGAGACTGGCTGAACATTCCCACCTCACCGAACAAACCAGACCTTCCAAGCCAACCAGCTAAGGTTTGATTAAGAAGGGTTGGTGTAAATACACCCTTAATCTTCCCCTTGACTTCATTTTTTCACTCTATCAGTGTCAAATGAGGCGCTAGAGGCTGCCCTGGGATGAGGAATAGCAGCTTGCTTATCCCAGTGTAACTCTCTAGTGCCTTGTCCTTCGGGACCTCCCAAGTCCCCGTAACCTTCATAAACCCCTAAAACCATTGGTTCGGGGGCACCTCAAGAGACAGGAATGCATCTTTCAGGAAACAACAAGCAACAAACAAGATTAACAATATTTTTCTCATTTCATTCAATCCATATTTCCGGTTTTCCTGAAAATAAATGAAGAAATGTGGAGTGGTTAAAGTCTGTCTCATGTTTACATTGCGCATTATGTTTACAAGAGGATGCAAATTTTGGAGGGGAGGAGGAGTTGGCCATTGAAAGTAAGTAAATACATACAAGTTAAATTAGGCCAATGTGTCCGATGGAAAAGAAAAAAGGAAATGCGATTTGCACATTTCATAAACCAATAATTCATTTGCATTTACAATGTCGTTTTACTCATAACACTGCTTTTTCATTTTATAGTTTCTCCAAAAACTGATGGTAGCAACACATCTGTAGAAAGTAGTTCCAGGATGATGCTTGGCATCTGTAAACATCTGGGAAGTGAGGAGCGAAGTTTCTGGAGATTTTGGAGAGAGGAATGTGTCCCGTTCTGGTCTGATGCAGGATTCTAGCTGCTGTTGCTTTGAGGCCAGTTCAGTACCTGGACTCTTCCACTGCTACTGTCAGAGATGGACAGTGATTTAGGACTGTCTTTCTGAATGGAAATAACATAATCTGGATTAATTCAATGGGTTTTTCTGGGTTTTTAATGACCCATTAGCATTGAATAAACTGGAAATGCATGTTTATTTTCTCACAAATCTCGCCTTAAGTCCCTTTAAGAAAAAGTATAAATGATCTTTTCTTCTCTGTTGTGAATGAAACATTTTTGGGACGGTATTCGGATTTTATTCATATTTCATTGTCTTAAAGTTTTGTTGGTTCAAACAGTCTTGGTGATGCAGAGAAATTCATATATTCAACAGGGATCAAAATTACAGTTTGCATAATTTCCCTTTTGTTTTTCAGAGATAAGATGTAAAAGTACATCAAACTGGCCCATTATCAACACACACACACACACTCTCAGTTATCTCCCGGTGGACCGGCGTTTAGGTGGTGAAAGCCTCTTTTGTGTCATTGGACAGATGTCACATTCACAGCCACCCGGAGAGCTCATAACTCAGAGAAAACACCCAGAATGAAAACACACACACACATTTCATACCAACAACAGATGGAGGCAGCCAAACACACACACATGCACTCAGACAAAATCAACCTCCATTCTGAAAAATGTCATCGATACTGCAGTTGAGTTATTGATCAGCGTAGCTTTTAACATAATGTTTGAACCATTCCTATCAGAGGTGTGTGATGCTGAGAGCATCGCAGCACATCCAGCGTTCACATACACTTTAATGTAAAACGTGTGTCTGCAAAGCCAAGCATGCAAAGGCAGACATGTTGGAAATGCACTTTTACAAGCAGAGACGAATGCTAAACTAATTTATTGGAGCGTGGAAACACACACACATGGTTAAGCGCACCGACATGCGTTACCACAAGCTAAGCTAATGGAATGATGAATATCAGCTGTGTGACGCAGTGTATTCCAGGAAAATCAACCCCCTCGGCTGCTATTTCCTCAGATGCGGGTCAAGCCATATTTCTTTCTAACTG
The DNA here is from genome assembly GCA_036024015.1 of Craterocephalus amniculus. Lineage (NCBI taxonomy): Eukaryota > Metazoa > Chordata > Actinopteri > Atheriniformes > Atherinidae > Craterocephalus > Craterocephalus amniculus. Next base: position 9,258 of record JAVQJG010280747.1, read on the forward strand.
CGCCGATGACAGCGGAGTCTTTCTGAGAAGAAGCTGGGTCAATGATGATTAAAGTCCTACCTCCACCTTCTCCATTTGCTCTTGTGTTTTCTGGTCACATTACAGGGAAAATCAAAGCCATCTTAGAGTTTTAATAAGAAAACAGCCGCTTCTTTCTTTTTCTTTTCTTGTACAGACCGCAGGCGTGAAGAAGAATCACACAAACATGTTCGTAGCGTTTGTAAGTCCGGTTGTATTTTCTGAGTTTGAGATTTACTCTGCTTTAAATGCACCAAAATCATACACCAAATTTTTGGGGATCGGTTAATTGATGATAAAAAATGAAAGTGCTGAGAGAAGAACTGGACAGGCATCAGTTTACCACGAATCTCCTGCAGCACATTAAGCTCCTTTTGATCTGGACTCAATCTGAAACAATCCTACTACAAATATCTTTCAATTACTGTCATTTATCCTCTTTTTTTAAAATGACAAAACATTATACATATTCATATTTGGAGTTTGGGGCAAATGTGTGAAAGCCCATGCAAAACTTACAATAGATGACAACAATAGAGGATTTACAGCCATTTGCAAAGAAACAACCCAAACACACGACTGGACAACTAGAAGGCAGCCAGGTTGAAGCACTAAAAACTTTTTCTGTGTAAAAACAGGGTCGGCTGACAAGGATCTCTCAAAGTGTGTGGACGAGTTCTTCCGGGTCTGACAGCTACAGTGGAATACGTACCGCTGACTTTAATTCATCCATTGTCTTTGTCCAGCACAAGTGTGTTAAGAGTCCACAAGGCAACTTTCTTTTCAAAGGGGTAGAACTTCTGGTCTCCATTGTTGTGTCTTTATGCCTTTATGCATTCATTCTTCGCCTTACAACAGTAAGTAAGTTTTCATTCATACTCTGTTGATCCTCTGATACGAGCTGATTGGCTGATACGGAGATGAGGTGCCCATGAAAGCTACATTTGGTGTTATGACTAACTGGACATCATGGCTGTCTCCAACTCCATATGCATATAATCCTGTTCCATTCCCCGGCTGGGATTCGTCCACCATCCCCACTTTCTCCACAAGCTTGACTTCCTTCCTCCCAGCATAAAAAGCCAAAACTCCTTTATTCAGCAGCAGCTGTGTTCTGGTGATGGTAAACAGCTTGACCTTGCTGTAGAGACTTTGCTGAACTTTAAAAAGCTCTTAGTTTTTGTGTCTGACCTTGCTGAGGTCTAGTGTTTGGTTTTTTAGGCTTTTTACTTTTAATGGTCTAGGGGGACTGGGTTTGTTAAACTATCTGGTTCTGTTGTGTATTATTTCAGTTTTGGGTGCTGCCTCTAGTGAGTGCTGCCAGTTAGCTTTTGTTTCTTTGATTTTTCTCTTTTGTTAGTTAATTAGTCTGGCTTTTCTTTTACCTTTTAATGAGCCTGTTTTATTATTTTCTTTGGTTTGAGCATCTCCACCCGCCCATCTCCGTTTGTTATTTGTTTTTGTGTGTTGATATATTGACTCATAGGGGCCATAAAATCCCTTAAATTCCTCAAACCATCTGGACACATTTCTTGATGTTACGTCCCCTTTCCCTAGCTGAGCCAGGGCTGTAACGATAGATGTAACGTTTAGTGTAGATCCAAACCACCTCCTCTAGCTAACGCTGTATGGTGGCTCGATAATCTGGCTTAAAAACTGTTTGAAAGGATTGTGATTACATAACATCTTCAGATAAGACCTCAGCAAAAAGTGCCAAAAAGTTTCTGCCAGAAACTGATTCAATGGATGCGGGTCGCTCAGTTTCTCTTGGTGTTTCAGGCCTGCTGCTATTCCTCTCAGAACAAAACCTGTGGAGTGGACTCTGTTCCAAAACAACTGCTACTGGTCCTTCCTGTGGCCGTCTCAGTCTCCTAGTAGTCATGACTTCAATGGCTAATGCCCAAAACAAACCTGAATGTTTTTGGTAAGATTGAAGCTGTGCCTCCAGATCTTCCTTCGACGATCGTCTCATATCACAGGACCACCAGGGAGTGAATGAAAACTTACTTCTTTGCTGTAGGGTGAAGAGCGCATGCATAAAGGCACGCGACAATGGACACCTGACCTTCTAACCTTTTCTAAAGCAAGTCGTCTTGCTTGGTCATGCTCTGGACAAAGTTAAATCCGAATGAATGAATGAGTGAAAGCCGCCGGTATTCTGGTGTAGCCCTCAAACTGCCTACTTGGACGTGTTCGTCCACACATCGTTGTTTGTTTGTCTTAATGTCAGTTTCTTAATGGTTTAGTAAATGTGACATTATCAGTTGATTCACATGAAACACCTCTGAAAGAAAGCGAGTTGTCTTGGTGGACAGTCACAGTTACATGAAACTGATGATGGTGCACCAGCACATCCAATCTGTATTATGAAACATTACCTTTTAGCATTAGACAGTTCAGTCAACTCTCATCATGGCTGCTGCTGACAGATTTCGGGTCACTTTACTCAGTTAGTAACCTTCCTGTGAAAATGAATGACGTGACTATCTGACTGGACCAGTGAGTCTGTAAGGGTGTAGATGGAGTTTACAGCTGTCTCCTTCCCCACCATGCAGGAAATCAACCCTGTTCTTCTCTGCATTGGTCACTAGATCAATATGTACACTTTACACTGCAGCCTTGGATTGACCTCTGTGAAGATTTAGGATTTTTGCATTTGATATTTTATTTTACTCTCCCTGTTTAACCTCGACCTCGGGATTTTTGTATTTTCTTTCAGCCTGCAAATCTGTCTGCGAGAGTCGCAACACAAGATTTTGGATTACTGAAATGAATCAGCATCTGACTTCTATCTCTGAAGATTCCCATAAGAGCTACAACCTGGGTGTGGCAACTGCGAGGTTTATGGTTTACAGGATCTGTACTATATAAATATAGTTTTGCTTTATCTGGAAATTGGGTTCTGTGATTGGTAAAGTTCACTCTTTGATTAAAAAAAAGGATTTGTTTGATGTGCTATATTGGTCATATCCAATCATTTAGAAAAGACAAAAATTGTCTACAATCCGTGTTACCTAAGAAGCAGTGGGGCAGCCTAGCCCTTAAAATGTTTCAGATTTAATTAAACACATTCCTCCTGTCCTCGCTGTAGAGTCTTAGTTTCTCCAGGTGCTGTTTTTTTGCTTTTTCTTCCAGCTACAAATCACACGTTGGCACAGTCTGGTTTTCACACTCACATGATTCATTTCTTTGCAGGTACCATCCAAAACAGAACAATTCTTCTCTCATCCTTATTTGCAAAAGGCACAGTGTGGTGTGGCCGACCTTTGATGACAAGAATCGTTCTTTCAAAACCCAGTTTTAGTGGAAGCATGCAGACAATCATCTCTATCAGGGAAAAAACTAAGAAAACAAGTTGGAAGAATGAAAGTAGCTAAGATGATGATTCTTTAGAGACATTTTTTAGCCTTTTAAACCAGATGAGATGCTCTAAAATCATATGCTGCTGACTTTGGAAAAGCTCCATCAGAAAAATTCAGTAAGGCTATTAGCAGAGGGATATTCCCATGCACATCCATCTGGGTTGCTGTCCAGGACACTTAACTGGTATATCCAACAGGAAATGATTAAGTTCTTGGTCTGACTGAAAGGTGTTTGCACCATTTGCAGCTGAGAGGGAGTCACAAAGTTTCAATGATACTGTAGTGGTTTGGCCTCCCCACACACTATATAGCGCATGGGAAACTATACGTCATCCCACAGTTCACAGTAGGACGCAGACACACGTAATGAAGCGGATGACTGCTTTACATAGAAGGAAAAAAATGTACAAATAAATAAATGGATAGGGAAAAACATACGAGCTATGTGCTATACGTGCTATTCCTAATGGGAGAAAAACAATCAGACAAAGGAACATTATCGAGATGAAACATTAGGCAGATCTGAACCATACGAGCCTGGGGGAATATCTTATATGTGTGCAGCTCAGAAAGACACCTGCAGTCATGTTATCTGTCCAGCACTATCTCTAATGTCAAACCTGCCGTCCAACAACAACCAGAATCATTTAAGTAATACTTTTTATGTAGCCTGCTTTTTACATACTGGGTGCAACGATTCACAGCATTTACGGTTCGGTTCAACAATTAAGCGTCAATGTTTTTAACTTGTAATTTTATTTGAATTTATTACAAATATTTGTTTAAACTCAAAAGTATTTTTTTATTAAATGTTTCTGAAATAGCAAAATAATAATAGATAAATAAATAAATAGATAAATAAAATAACCAGTGGAAACCAGTGTAATAAAAAACAAAAAATAAAGAGCTCTTTTCAAAATAAAGCTAAAAAATAAAACTTTGTTATCAGGTTAGCATGAAAAAAGTTAAAGTTCATGACAGTACAGTTAGAAAGGACTACACAGGTATAACTTGTTTGGATGGATTTCAGTACAAAGCTGAATCTAAACAAACCAACAGACTTCAGTAAGACCAGACCAAAGAGGAGATGTTTGGTCAGAATGCACCGCAGCATGTTTGGAGAAAACCAGACAGAATATCAGCACATATTGCTCTGCAGCCAGACCCGGACACACTCATTAAGGAGTTATTGAGTGTTCTGGAGTCAAACGGGACAATAATCCCAAACACAGCAGCAGATCGACAACAGAATGACTGATAGAGAAAAGACATGATCCAGTCCAAGGCCAGACCTAAGAGAGCTGTGCAGAAACCAGAGGAGCTGAACAAAATTCCTCCACAATGATGTGAGACATGGATAATATATTAGAGAAAGCTAAATTCTTCCACTTTTTTTCTGCTGATCATGCTTCTATGAGCTGCTGAATGGGCTGGATACACCTATTCTGTATTTCAGCTTAGTATTAAATACATCATGATGGTAATATTCTATGTTTTAAGACCTGAAAAGAACCAAATTCTTCAGTTTTTTTAACTATATGCAGCTGATACATAAAAGGTTTAAACTGCCTTTGTGTTCCAGAATAAAGAAGATTTTAAGGGTTCCCCTCCTTTTCCTTTTGGGAGTAAAAACTAAAATCCTGAACAGACAGATGGAAATATTTTATCTTTGAGGGTTTTGGAGACATCTTCAAAAACCCCAAATTTTGTCTTCTGTTTATATTCATCTCTATCTGTTGGCTGAAATAATTCTGACTGGGACACATTCGCTGATCTCTCGAAAGCAACAAATTATTGGCAGACACTTATACCTAGGAAGCAGACTAAAGCAGCGCTCTGGCAGGATGAGGAAACGAACAGCTACATAATCTCAGCAGCAGGACGACAGGATCAGGCTCCTTCCCTCCCGCTGTATCACTTCCTCTCAGCACATGACGACTTCCTCGCAGCGACCTCACGGGTCACACGCTACATACCAACAAGCCACGCTGACGAGAACACGCAGCGTCAGCCGCTAATTAGCATCAGCAACGAGGCAGCCTGTCGCTCTGCGTTGTTAGTTTGGCATGTTGCAAGCATGTCAGCTGAATACTTGTTACACAGCCAAGGTGATGGCACAAAGCAAACACGTATTTTATAGGTCAATTCTTTTGTCTTCACTCTACATGAAAACTGTCTAACGATTAACATTTACTGACACAGTGTGAAGCATTAAGTTCTAATTAAACACCTTGCAGCGGGATCTGGTCATGATCGTCTCTTCTCATTGCAAATCAGTGAAACATGTCGAATCAGTGTGTTTCTGCACATAAGTTTTGTCTTGTTTGGGTTCAATTAATGAGTCTTTCAGTCATTTTTAACTGACTGTGAGCTGGTAAGATGGAAAACTACAGCAGACCTGTTCAATCTGGCTTGTGCCCAGCTTTTGGATTTTGGAAAGAATGCACCGTGTGGCGGCGCCGACATGTTCGTAGGTGTTCTCCCTAACATGTGGTGTCAGATCATGATGCAGCAATGTCAAAATAGACTTTCTTCTCTGTTACTGTGTGACCCGGAGGATCCTAACACACCAGACCAGGCCCAGATGTGTGTAAAGTCAGTCCCTCCAGGATTCTGTTAACCTTTCTGCGATTGTTGCACGATAAACTGTCTTTTGTAAAAAGCTGCTGCTTAAAAACATCTTGCAACCACACCTGTAATGTATTTAAAATATTATTCATCATATTCCAACCTTATTTACTGACATAAGTACACCGGGGGGAGCATTTCACCATTTAGCAGAGAGCTCTCAAAGCTGCAACTACTTCAAGCAGTGCTTTGTGGTTGTAAAACATTTTTCTACCACATAGCAGCACATGGCAAAAAACATCTAATTCCACTTTGATGATCAATGCTCAGAAAGCAGTTTTAGATTGTTATGGGTTGTTATTAGACGGGTTGTTAACAGGAAAGCAGCTCAAACACAGGGCCTGAGTTGTGACTGTTGGTGAAGTGTCGTGCACGGGGCTACGCAACCATTCTACATAACAGATTCGACACGTGTCTCGTACAAGTCTGAACGTTCATTTAAGAAAATTTGAAAAGTTGAACGCAGGAAAAAGGGAGGAAATACTGTGATTTCTCATTTCACATTAAAGTTTTGTTGATTGGATACTCAGAATCTTTGATGCTGGCTGCTCACAACATTCCTGGTTGGGGAGTGAAGTGTACCTACCGCTTCCTGTGAGACAATGCTCATAGAAAATCATTTAACTTATTCGTGGCGGTAAAGAAGAAATAAACTGATTGGCCTGAATTTTCTGACCAGCCACTGAATACTGAGTAGATCCTCTCTCACAACAACCTAAACTATTCTCCTTGGGGAGCCATGACCCTGATTCTGGGTGACTGGTCTGCCCTTCTTGGACTACTTCTGGTGGAACCTGACCCTTGAGATCCACTGGTGCTGCAGTGGTGGAGATGTTGTGACCCACACAACTAAACAACTTAACATCACAGTCAGATCATTGTAAAAGTCATGCAAAAGTCAATTTCTTCTGTTTTCAATAAAGCAACTTCAGTCACAGGATGTTCACTTTTTGCCTGCTCATGATGATACATTTTTTTTAGCTTTTTGTCTTGGAATCATGCTTTCACTCGTTCAGGCATATTTGAGAAATCCCTGAATTCCCTATGGGAACCTAGTGGAGCTAAAACAACTGCAACTACCTAATCCCTCCCACTCTGCAAAGCTCCTCCCCCCCTTCCCTTGCTGAGCTCAGCTTCAGTAGTGCAACCCTTACGCTGCCCCCCACCCCCTCCCACTCTTAGCTGTAGTAACAGGCTGAAGGGGGCGTGTTAGAAAGGGTCGGAGAATCTTAAACACACAGAGGGGAATACTCTAGGCGTCATATAGGCACGGTGCTAGTTATATTTCTTTTGAGTTGTTTTTTTTCTATATACAGCATATTCAAAACACCTGAAAGTAACAGTTATTTGATAAGAGCTATAAAAAGGGTTCTTTGTACCTGATAATGACAGGATATCCCCCCCTTATAATCCACCTGTCTGTGGTCGTAACATGAGATCATCTGTAGCCTAAAGCTGTGCAGCATTCTTGTGAAAAATGCACAACACTGCTGAGACCATAAGGATGTCACAAATGTGATGAGACATCATGAGTTGTAGCAAATTAACACAGACACGCTGAAACTGACCTGGAAACTGAGCTCCTTGCCTTCTGTGGAAAATGGAGAACACTGTAAAAACATCTGATCCTGTTTCTGATGAATGTGATAAACTAAGACATTATCTTTAGATCCTCTGGATTGTGTGGCATGCTGGGATATCCCACTGCCACCAGGTTCACACTCAGTTCAGCCAGAAGAAGGTTTACACAGATGTCAAGGCCAAAAAGAACAAATGGAGTTAAACTAGTCTGGCAGGATGAAAGAGGCTATCGGTTTGACCTTAAATAAACCTGGAGGGGCTAATCCACTGACCCAGCACTTATATGACAACAAAACGGCGCTGGGACACCACAAACCATTAGTCATCTTTGTTATCAGGACCTGATGGAGATAATTTGGTGACTTTTCAACTGCGACCTTCATGGAAAAGGCCTGTTGGCAGCAGGGGAACATAAACGGTGGACATGTCGCAACTTTAATGTGTTTGTTTCCAGAAAATGCACTTAGACGATAGCCAAAAAGCATTTCATACATTATGCAATCAAGTATTTGGGATGAAGAACTTCCCTTCAGATGATAGATCAAATGGACCTTTGCACTTTAACTCATCGTCTTCAGCCTCACTTTCCTGTTTAACTCCAAACATTCAGGCTGTTGGAGCTCCTGATTCTGGATGAAACTAAAAGTGACTGCTTATCTGAGGCTGTATTGAAGGTCAGCATTGAAATAAAGACTTACAGTAAAACATGACTTGTGTCTCGGCCTCCATTTGGAGAAATGCTAAGGCTCACTCCATGCATTCTCCTGTCTGAAATGCAATTTACACATGTGTGAAGAACAGTAGCATCCATGTGACCTGCAAGACAGAAAACAGTCCACCTCACAGACAGATGAAGCCACTAATGCTCTGTATCTCATGTCTGAAAAAGGCTTCAGATGCCATCCAAGATGTTTGTCCAAACATTATGACATACACAATCCCCGAGGAGGAAAAATGAGTCACAGGAGTAGAATTTCAATAATGTGTGTAAACAGAGATACAACTCAGTCGTGTAATGGTACAGTAACCTGATAATCTGCAGCTCTGACTGCAGTTTGACTCGAGACAGACCACCAGTTTTCTCCTTTTAAGGAGCACCGTGTGAGGACGAGGTTAATGTTAGACCTCGTGCTCCCGAAGCAAATCTACTGCTCATCGTGAGGAAGATGGAGACCGTGGCATGTGGTGCAGGTGTGTGTGGCCGTGTCTCAATCAGCACACTTGCACCCTATAGTGCACTTCTTTTGAGTGTAAGTGCGGTTGCAACTTAAATCCAGTGCACTGCAAAGTTCCCGGATTCTGCCCTAAAAATGATCAAAAATCAAGTGCAGAACGAAGCACACTATGCGCACTAAATGGACGCCATCTTGCTGGTGTAGCGGAAGAGG
>JAVQJG010280756.1:0-10004 GCA_036024015.1 Craterocephalus amniculus
GTCTAAAAATTTATGTTTCTTATTTGTAGCATTGTCCGTAGGTTTGGGGGTCCCTGCCGCGAGGCTGATGTTGTGTGGGGGGCCTTGACATGGAAAAGTTTGGGAACCCCTGCCCTAGCAGACTTATAAGGAATGCAGGCAGATATCCGCAAGCCTACGTGGGTAGCTGCAGGGTTTGGAAGAACTTCTTCTTTTTATCCACCCAGAAGTATTTAGGGTCTCATTTGAAGAAATATATGGAAACAAGGGTGTGCACAACTAAAATGTCTATGACAGTATCAGGCAAGTTTATTTGTACACATTAGCACATTTCATGTACAAAACTATTTACGGTGCTTGACATAAAATGTAAGAAGAAGCATTTAGAAATATTCAAATCAAACTTTTAAAATAAATCAAACAAAAGAGACAAAAATGTTTTTGATGTTAATCTAATTTTCTTATTGCTATGTAACACACTTTCATATTCTTTATAATGATATACTCTTCAAAAATAGTATCATCTTTCCAAATCCCACTGATCTCATGTTCTTCTTGCCTCAGCATATATTACAGTAATTTCTAAAACCCAGGTAATTGTTATCCTCTCTGCTCTTTACACTCTTGAAGATGAATACAGGGTCAGAGAAAAAATTTAAAGTGCAAGGGATGAGAGAGATTTAGAAATGTGACTGTGAAGTAAAAAGCCTGATAGAGTCAAGGGCAAAGCACAGCATGGAGAAATGAAGCAGTTAAAAAAAATAGAAACCAGGAATAAGCTGGAGAGACAACCTTTAACCTTTTTAAATGAGCTATATGCAGAAAAGGAACAAAGACAACAAATAATGGGACTGACTGGGTTAAAAAAATCAATAAATTCTGAGTCAAAATAAAATTGCATTTATCGTGCACATGTGAAACTCAATTTGGTATCAAGGCTGGGATGTAACTGAACACAAGTTACTTAAATATTGGAGAATGTTTTGTTTTTTTATCGGGGGACTTGCACAAACTAATTTATAGGTCCTATAGGTTAGGCTGGCAGTAATTACATAACTACATATATTATATAACTGTGGTTCTACTGTATGAGAGTTGTTTGCTATTAAGAAACCAGCGGTTACACGGTTACAACTGAACCAAAATCTGACTAAACAGAGCAACCCATCTCATTTCAGTGCACTGAAAACTCTTTCTAACAGACGCAAACAATGTCTGTTGTTGTGGTCTCATCCATTTACATTTATAAACTTATTAGAAATCCCAAATGTTCCAACAAAGCATTGTTGTGATTGATTATACAAAGAAAATGAAATAAGCTTGAAAGACAACCTACAACCTTTTTTAATCAAATATATGTAGAGAAGGAACAAAGCCAACAAATAATGGACCTGACATTAACTTAGACCATTAATATAGTATAATTCAGTTTAGGAATGTTGGTGCAAAGTGAAGGTCAGCTGAAAACATTTCAGTCGGACAAAACAAGTCCTTACTAACATTATCACAGATACAGCTTAAAATCCACACCAATGTTTATCTCATCCCTTCTTCAGTGATGAACCGTCTAGGGCCCGAAACTTTCAATAATATAGTTGTTCTTGTAAAGTTGTACTTATATAGTTGTAGTTGTTCAAGCAAATCAGCTTATAACCAGTTAATAACCAGACCTGCTCATTAGATTTTTATGAGTCTGGAAATCAGGAAAGGGAAAATAAATTGGGAGATTGCCATGGAATTCCAGAACAAAAACACTAACAGGAAAATGTTGTCAATTCGGACTCTATTCCACTGGCCTGATCCTCAAGTCGATACATACAAGATATTAGATTAACTAATGTGCAAATTGTCGTAGAATCTGTTGCTTTTATCTATGCTGAGTAGGTAAAGACATTTCATTTGAACTTTAACTAGTCTACATCTTCACAGCATGGCCACCCAAACAAAACACATTGCACACTCATTAGCCTCTGTACTGTCTAAGTTCAAGATAAATGGCTAAAGACGCAGCTTCAGGTTCACTTGTCCCTTTGTAGATGTTATTACAGTGCAGAAAGTGTATCACAATGTAAATCAACTACCGTACTATACCGCACTGTCCTCTTCCGCTTATCTGGGAAACTATAAATCAGCTATATTTTAACTTCAATTAAGAACTTTTTGGTAGTCATCTACAAGCTTCCGGGTGAGTCTTTGACCATTCCTATGACAGAAATGGTCCAGGTAGTTAAATTTTTGGTGTTTCTTGGATGACTTTTCACCTGTCTAACCAGTTTTCTCTCAGCAGCAGGTGATAGCTTGCATGTTCTTCCTGATCGTAGCAGTCACAGAACAGGGCCATGCACTTTAGACTTACAAACAAGTGCTCTAACTCTTGGGACCTGCATCTGCTTTAAAATGGCTCCAAGTGACTTTTCTGAATTGTTCAAGTCAATTATTCGTTTTTTCAGATTCGTGCTGAGACAAACTTCCCACTGTAGCGTTAATGGGCATTTGTATCCAATGGGCCCAATTTAAATGGCCCGAGAGAAGTCACCAGTTGTAGTCACTCATAATCACTCACAATAAGTTAAGCACAGCTTTCTAAGTCACCAAAATTGCTAATTCAGGTTGCTGTATGTATATTTTTGACCCAGAATATTTGGTTACATTTTCGGTTGACCCATAATAATTAGGTCATAACAGCACCAAACTTCATCAATGTTTTATGTGACAAAGTAGCTGTTCCAATCACTCTACTGGAGGAAAATCATAGCTGTAGAGATAACTGTAAACTCAAGAGACCCATGACATTATGTTCTTTACAAGTGCATGTAAACATTTTACCCGACTGTAAACAATTGTTCCCCTTAAGTCGTTTCTTGCAGTTGTAGACTGGATTAAGTCCATGAACAGTTTGTGCTACAGACGTCCCTTCAGCCAGTGTTGTGCCAGTCAGACTAGTTTCCATACACTGGAGATAATAGTTAGAAATGATGCAAACTAACACCAATTAACAACATGCTGCAATGGCCCACCTTATCAGTACTTGTGGCTTCAAAGTGGACAAATGATGAAGCTTGTTATTTTTAATCAGCTCCAGCTGCAGAGAGTCCACAGCTGTGTCTCATTTGGAATACAACCAATTATGCTACTGACACATTTGAACAATTATAACCGCTAAGTTGCAAGCGTATGTTGTGTGTCTTTTTCCCCGGGAATCATTATATACCTGTGACTGTGCTCACCATTACATTTTAGAGATCAGATAAGCTTTCAGACACATTAGTTTGTTGAACATCTGTTTTGGCTGTAAATTTGATGCAGGTTATGACAGTAAAGTTTAAGGCCATGCAAAAAATGCACCAAAGGAAACCAATCAAACACTGACTATCTTCCATCCAAGACAGCATGATGCAGATGTCATTCAGTGAAGCTAAGGCAGCAGCTGTACAGCAACTAATAGGCATCCTCAAAGAGCCTTAAGAACCTAATGCCTTAAGCAGGATGGACGCAATTTGGTTCTACGTTACCTAGACAAGGGTGACACAGTTCGGTCCAACGAGAGGTGCAGCCCTGCCGGTTTTCAGTGTTTCCCTACTCCAAAAAATCTGACTCATAGTAATTGGGTTTCTGTAGAACTTCATAGGTTGTTGGATCCTTTTAATCTGAGTCAAGTGGGAGCAAATTGAGTAGCCCTGACCTAAACGGTTACAGAGAGAAGATAGCATGTACTATACAAACATATTTTCGCCTCTCCCGAAACGTGTTTAAATCATGTCTTTGTTTATAAGTCTGTAAGCACACGCAGACCCTAAACAGCACACTTCGACTGAGACTTGGCAAAATGCCAGGACTGGAAAAAAGGGAGGGACAAGAAGAATCTGATGCCACAAAAGGAAATAAAACAACCTCCATGTTGACGGGAAAGTCAAACTAAGACAGATGGGATTCCAAACTGGGGTAATAATAAAACCTTCTGGGTGGACGAAAAAAATTATCAAATGTCAAAGTAATATGGAGGAATGACAACAGTAATGCTCCATGCTGGGAGGTACATAATTGTATATCAGGTTTCTTTCTTTCTAAGGCCCCTTTACACTGTTGGACTGTGAATGTAATCTTCACAAAGAGTTTAAAAAAATATCCCAAGAGCAAAAACAGACCAGGAAACTACCTTGATCCCACAAAAAGTGCTGGACTATTCCTACCTTTCCTTTTCACTTCCCACTAAAAGAAAAGATGAATTTGTGTCAAGGGATAATAACTATTAAATAAACAGGTTACTGAAGTAAAAACACAGTCTAAACAAAGGAGAAACATGCTTTAAATAGCATGATATTAAACCTTGTTTCACCAGATGTCTACATTTGACATCTGGTGTGCAGATATAGTCTTTCATTACATGTTGTATTTTGTGGATTCAGGTCACCGTATATATCTTCACACTAACTTTTTCTTATAGCAACAAGTGGTTTCCTACAGGAGAACTTTAAAGCCAGCGTGTAATTTACAGAAACAAGACATCTGAAATGTTGCCGTTTAATGAGTGCAAGGAAAAAGGAGTGGGAAAGTCTGAAGACATGTGGTGCATACGGGGTCAGTCTGGGAGGCAGTGCTGCCCGATCCACTTCCAGGGAATTCCAGGGAAGTATTTGTGTTTATGACAACTTGAGTTCTTTTCTCTACACTCTAACAGTTGATCGTCGAACAGTATTTGCCACCATTTCTGAAGAAATCCTTTTCGAAATTAGTGTAGATCAAAATACAGTAGAATGTAAAAATTAGTTTCTAAGCCCCATGGATAAATTCAAGGAACTGGGATGCAAACACAGTGGTGGTCCAATGATTACAAATGAATGGTTCGCCACACATAAAACACAACAACAGAAGTTTATTAAGCTTCCACAGCCATCTTGATTTTGGCACTGTAGTATGCCACCCACATTGGACCAAACTCTTCCCCGGAAGGCTCTCCTCCAAAGAAAAAACATCTTGTGCTATTTACAGTATGAAGAAGGTCATTGCTATGTTATCATTATTGTTGAGTTCAACCCTTGTGGCCATATAACAAGCTCTGTGTCACTGCCAGTGAGTTTGAGGAATTAAAATTACAAAATGCATTTCATTTATAGCTGAACCACGATCTTCCTAAACTTAACCAAGACCTAATAGCTTTTCAGCAGTTTTCTGAGTCATCTTTTGTGACTATATGTAAAATGTTAATAAGTTAAAGGATTCTTTCATAACATACTTAAGAGGGGACAGTTTGCTAATGAAACAAAGTTAAAAAAAAGCACTGGTCTCACATAAACTCCAGGATGAAAGTCCTGCTGCATATGCAGTCAAAATCCACCAACCTCATGGTTACTCACAGGGCAGCATTTTCTCCTCATCAGCTGTATCTCAGTAATGACACCAAAAGACATATTGACAATGAGAACAGGTTGTTATAATAATGTATCAGTACAAAGCCGTATTTCCTGAAAGTGTCCCTGATTTTTACATATAAAAACTAAATAACATTACACAGAACTATATGTCAAGGATTATGTTTTTAATAGCATCGAAGATTTATATTTATTGGTAATGAAGACTGTCTGTTTCTAGCACACATTGCTCAATGTGAAAATAACTTGAGATTGTATTGGTTTTTAACTTCCATTTTGGATTGTAACAGGAGTGCTCTAATTTTTCTTGAACATGACAAGTCTCGTGTTGAGTTGTGGCCTTGTCTTTCATGGCAGCACAGAGTGCTGATCAAATAAACCTGAAGAAAGCATTTGTCAGTACCGCTGAATGGCTTTTGATCGTGCGTGAAGACATAGGTCTGTTACAGAAATACAGAAAGGATTTACAGAACTTCTGTGAATCCTTCTAGCAAGCACAAAATATCCCTACAAGACTTGTAGCCGCATGCCTGTGCTTGTGTCTTGTGTCTGTGTGAACAGCTCCTGTTTCACTAAAACTACTGCTTGATCCCAGATTATAATGCTCTCATTACTTCAGACAGTATTTGTCTTGGCTGCACACTCATACAGGATATAAGGCACCAAAACACATGAATCCAATTGGAGCTACTTTTTCTGTTCAAGCATTTTTGATTAAATATTCAAACATGCAACTTGGACAAAAAGTGTTGTAACAGCGTTCAATAAAGTTGCTTTTTTAAGTAAAGTGAGTCATGTCCTGAATCAGGGCTTGGAGTGGAACAGGTTTTCAGTCCCAGGACTTTCAATTTCAAGACTAGTGCAGTTGTTTTGTGAAGAAAACTGGATAAATTAACAATTCTGTCGAACTGGGATCATTATTTGGGTTTTAAAAAGGTCTGCTCTTTCACAGTGGTTTAGAGATGTGCTGGTCTCTGAAATGTATTTATCAATAAACTGAATGAGCCAGTCTTTTAAAACAGAGGTCTCTAAAAAGTTCTTGTAGGATCCATGTAAAAATGCAATGACCTGACATGAATGAAGTTCACATATATTGATAAAAATGGTATCCTGCCCATCATCTCAGCAGTCTGATTCTACATGTAATTGAAGGGTCAATTGAGAAGATTGGGTTATTTGATGCTTAAAGGCCACAACAGAATCTGTTGAAGGGCTTATTTTACTGCAAACAAACATCAGCTTATTTTTTCTTCGTGTTTCTCTTCAAATTATATCTGAAGAATATCAGTGACCGATGATATGATGGTTTTTTATGCCAGACCGCTGCCGGAATGCATAACTGACCATCATCATTTGATTCTCAACTTGAATGCTCAGTTCTAAGCTCATTTGTACTCTTGGGAAAAACAGCAAGTTAGTTTCACATACAAGCATGCCACACTTGTTCCTTTACACCAGAGTTTTTTAATACCATACATTTTCTTTTTAAAAAATAATTTAGATTACTTTAACATTGATGTAAATCAAAAAGGACTTGTGAAGGCAGACTGTTGTTGTAGTCACCTTCAGAAATCGATAAAATTAAATCAAGCATCCATTTGAGCTATGACAATCCTTACTGTGCATCGCCATAAGCATAAAATAGAACTGTAAATGAGCTGACTTAAATAATACTAACCACGTGAATCGATTTTCTGTTTGGAAACGTTGGGTTGTTATGGTATTTTACCAGCTACCTTCCACCTAAATGGTACTGCAGGCCAAACAAACATCCACAACCACTGACCTGGCCCTGAACTCCTCAGATCCAAACCTCATTGATCATCTGAAGGATGCAACAAGAGGCGTCCAGAGACCACTCTAAGCGACAAACAGGACCTAAGCAGCCAACATAAACAACAAAATCCAAGGACAACCCAAAATATCTCTTTATTCCTCGGCCGGTCAGAGTACATGCAACCATATTCACACAGAATCAGCAATAAATTAACCTGCACCAACACAGTTGTTGTGACAAAAACGCACTTAATCAACAAACTTTATTTTAAAAGACAAAGAACAACGGAACACATTGAGGCGAAAATCGTCAAAAACACATCACCAGACGAGAGTGAAAGCCAAAGACAAATCCTGCTGAAAAACATCAACCATCAGGAAAATTACCCAGCAGCAAGAACACAACAAGATAATGACAGGTGAATCATCCTTTCAAAAACTGTTTTCATGTCAGAAATAATACAGAGCCAGTCTTGTTTTACTGAGTCTTGTTGTCATCTAAGGTTAAAAAAAATGTCTAATTCTCAAAATAGAAACACTGGGATGCTGCCAAAACTCTTCAGTATCATGCAATCCTCCCACATTCCTACAGTACATGTAATACTTTATTACAGAATCATTTTCTTCCATTTTGTGGCTGACCCCCGGAGTTCAGTCGTAACATACTTATATGCTGCATCTCATCCCTCTTCACTTTCATACTTCTGGCATGAGGTTGCAAACACTGGGTCCTGCCAAAAGAAGCATGCCTTTGACATCGCAGCAGCTCCACACGTTTGTCCCACAAAAGGACGCTCCAGACATCAAACCCTCAAAAAAAAATGGAAAAAAAGACTATACAAGTTGGCTCGAATCCTGGGATGCATTAGAAAATCAATTTCAGTAGAATGAAAGGGATTTGCTGGGAGAATTGCTGCAATAGATGTAAAACAAGTTAAATGTCAATCTGAATAATACTTTTAAAATAAGGGCATGAGTTTCGAGGCATGAAAACAGATGTTTACAGCTCGCCTTTGGCTCATTACAAAGTGCAGTTTGTGTGTCAGACTATCTGGAAGATCGACTCCCAAGAGAAATGTCACAAAGACACTCTGCAGCTGTGGAAAGCACCAAGGGTCTGCAGTTTTAACAAGAACAAAGTCTTGTCCTTAGGAAGATCCCTGGTCATTTTTGCAAAGAGAATTTATTTGTACTTTCTGAGGGTTCTGCATAGGTCATTATATAAATGATATTTTATACTCCACTGTCAATTAAGTTCTTACAATACGTTTTAGATTAATTTGTAAAACAAAATTGGTAAAACGTTTTACAAGGAAACAAAGCAACCATTCTCAGAAACGCAATCATTAAATTAAGCAACAGGAATAAATCTATGTCACTTAATTTTTAAAAATAAAAAAGGAAATACTCACTCTGAAGTTGACTCGTTTTTCTTATGCGTCTTTTACGCGGCTGGACAAAAGCAAACACCCAAGCGACCATCGGTTGAAGGAATCAGCGCGGTTTGGCAGCTGTCAGGACGAACGGTCGCTTTATCCTCCATGCGAATGATGTTCAAGCTGATAAACGTCGACTTCGTTTCGTCGTAGGTATGTCTCCATCAGACTGTGAGCTCCCCTGCGCGCTACGAAGAGGAAAGGAAGGGAAAAGGGGAGGTGCGCATGTGGAGCAGCGCGGGAGTCATCAAATCCAATTTTATTTAAATTTCAGCCTTGAAATGCTTTGATTGAGTCGAGGTATCACTTGGTTTCACATATCTGTAAAATCTGAAAAAGTGATTTTCTTGATGAATATTTATCTGCTGCACTTTACAGTATAAAAGCTTTATTTAAAGAAACCGAACTGTTGGAGCTCTAGCGCTTGAACATGCAATCAGTCAAAAGTACGAAAGAAAAATGCACATGTGCATTTTCATTTAATCCAGGACAATCATGTGCACATAAGACAGAAATAGAAGCAGGAATCTCATCTTTGTTTTGTTGAGAGTCCTTGTTCTGTTTTGATTTAGTATACTTACTGGAGTCCATCCGCTTTTGTATTACAGTATTTCACCCCATGCTTTTATGTCACACTCGGTTTCCGTTTTCTGATTACCACATTTGCTCCAAGTTTTTAATTAGCTCCTTCTGCATTAAAGTGTTTTTCCATTGGTATGTCTCATTTCTTGAAACATAAATTACATTCTCAATACTCTAAGATCATTTGGTAAAACAGTCTTATAGTTCAGCACAACATCATGGCTTACTTGCAAAAGCTCATCTCTCTCCCCAAAACGTGTTCAGTCATGCTTCAGACCTAAGTTCCTTTCCTGTGTAAAGAGTCAGAGGCACCAAAATTGAAAGATCCTTCTCAGTTATTTTGTCTAATTTCTTGAAACAGGTGGAACGTTCTCAATTCTCCTGGCACTTTTACTAAAATAACTTGGATGGCTCAGCAGAAAACCAAAGCTTACTTGCAAAAGCTCTAATATCTCCCAAAACAGTTCATTCATGTCTCAAAATGAACTTCCTTTCTCTTCCAAATAATCAGTGCACCCAAAATGCATCGTCCCTTTGGCACTGTGCAAGCACTGCAAGTCAAAATGTTTAGATCTTCACTTCACTATGGCAGATGACCATTAAAATCTATACCTCATGTCCACCTCTCAGTCTTAAGGCCCATTTATGCTCGACGCAGATGACGGATACGCACACGCACGGAAAGTTTCGTCCGACTTCGGCGTCAATTTCGTGCGTTTTTGGTGCGTTTTCAGGCTCCTTGCGCATCCGTCACTCGACGCAGACGACGGAGTAATACCCCCGGAAACCGCGGGGTCAGTGTTGAGCAAAGTGGAGCTGAAACAAACCAGGGAAGAAGAAGAAGATAAACAGGAAGAGGAGA
>JAVQJG010280757.1:0-15868 GCA_036024015.1 Craterocephalus amniculus
TTTGCTGCTGTCCAAATTTGAGCTGTATAAAGGTAAATCATCTCAATGCGTGTTGTCCAACAAAGGGCCCCATGTCTGCCTTCGCCTAGGGCCCCAAACTTCCTAAATCCGCCACTGGCTGTGTCAGAACAGTTCCTTGCAGCATCAATAAAGTGTCTGTACAGAAAAGACTGACAAGGGAGGAGGAAATATTGTATGACTAAGATTATACAACAAAGTAAATGATTTCCATCTTCGGAACCATATCAACTTCCTCACGTCCTTTCTCTGAGTCGCTCCTTTTTAACTCAAGCAACCCAAGTGTAACGGAATAGTTCATTTATATCAAAGTGCGCCCCAACAAATTCATACAACAATCGTATATTGATGCTTTAATGGAGGCGCCCATGTCAGCTAAAGAGCCACCGTCCTGCAGATAGTAGATGTTTCCCTGGTTTCCCCCAGATGGTTGTTAAATGGATATCCACAACAGCTTGCTATCAAGTTCTGCCTGAACCTGTCAAAGCATTAATCTGAGTCAGATGTGTTGAAAAAGGAAACATGTCAAACCTGCAGGAACCTCGAGGACTGGAACTGGATCTCTATGGTTTAGTAAAACATAAACATTGCAGCTTTTTCTAGTTTCCAACAGCTGCAACCTGCAAACACCCAAGCTTTCAGCTAAAGGTAACCAATTAGTATGGGAGGTTAGACGGTAACACCTGGAATGCTAAGCATTGCTAAGCTAATGGCATAATTAATTGCCAATTGCTACAGTAAATTTTGATTATGATGCAAAGGAAAGAAGAGAGCCCATAAAAATAAAAATCTGTAGCAGAGGCAGTCAGACACACTGCCACTAGAAACCATAAATTCACCACCATTCACTAAACTTGGGATATAAATTGCAGATGCAGAGCCTTTTCTTCAACTGGCTATGACCTATAAGATGTCACAACATTTCATCACAAGTGTTCACAAGTCCAAGTCAAATCTCATGTCACTTTTAGTTGTAATCAGTAAACAGGGTAAATTTATTTATATACCACAATTCATGTATAAAGCAAGTTAAGGTGCTTTACATAAAACATTTGAAGCATTACAGCGGGGTGCAGGATTACAAACTAAAAAACAAGATAAAAAAACAAGAAGAAAATCATAGGTAATTAAAAATCAAAAGGAAAAGAAAAGGAGCAAGAAAAAATTAAAACATGAAGTTTAAAAATTCAAGAAAGGAAACGTACAGTAATGCAATGCTTGTCGTCTGCTGTGTTAAGACAACATGATATTCACCAATTCACCAATTTAAAATCTGTGTTCATCCTCTATCAACCAGCATTTTGCAACAACGCTGATCTTTAGCTTTAACTGACAAATACTCTGTCCCTCCTCTCTTTGCTTTACTAAAATAAAGAAAAAACCTTAAAGATGAACATGGACATTTATTCAAATGAATTCAAGAATCAGCAACAGCTGTAGTTTTCTAATAGACAGACCCAGTAAAACTGCATTGTTTCCAGTGGGTCTGATTGCAGTTTGATCTCAATTTATGTCATCATGCCGAAATCAGAAGTTTATTAATAATGTTTATAGTAAGTGTCTCATTCTTGTGTTTGAAGCTCTAGCCGGTTGCAACGAATTTTAATGATGACTGGTGAATGAATAGCAAATAGAACTGTGAAAACAAAATTTGTTAAACTTGTTAAAACAGAATATGAAGACGAAATACACCGTTTGAGCCGTGGAGCTACGTACATATTGATGACATTAACGCATTTTCAGTAACAACCTTTTTTTCTAAAAAGGGGATATGATCATGAGTCTCCAAATGGCACGTTTGGTTTGGATCACATTTTACTCTGAAACATCAAGCGGCACCAAACCTCAGGTGAGAGAGGGCCTCAATCGATATTTGACGAGATAGATGAGGGGGCTGTCTGTCTTCAGGTATCACGCCAGGAGAGAAACACTGCAGGTATGCAAGACCAGTGCGTCAGCCCCCCCATTTTAATAAATAAATGTTTGGAATAAATATTCATTTTTTAAAATAGATTATAATCTAATATTAAACTTTAAAACAGCATCTCATCAACAGGTTAATAGGATGTATGCATATAGTAATATATTATTTATTTTTAACAAGTGTGTTAACAGCACTTCATGTGCCATAATTTTGCACAATATACCATCTGTTAATTTGTTTTTACCAAATTATTACCAAAAACTTTATAGTTTATAGTATAAAGGGGTTGGGCTCCCAAAACGTATTCTGCTTGGGGCCCGCAGTAGTCTAGAGTCAGCTCTGCAGCAAAGACGCTTTGAAATGCTCCTGGAAGGATATGGTGCCATGCGGAAAATTTGTCGTAGCCGCAACACTTCCTCCTTTGGTGGAATGGAGGGGTTAAGACTTCAGGCTGTGCTCCCATTGTATTTTCCACTCCATCACTCTAAGTTAGTCATTTTGAAGGCAAATGGTTTTGAAAAAAAAACAGGCTGACATAAAATCCATCTTTTTCATTGTATTTAAACCCCCTATTATTCATTTCCACTGGTCTTTAGACATATTATAGTAGTACTTTACTGGAAAAACATCAGTATTACCTCTCTATAAGAGCCCAACTAGGCCTGACTTTAAAAGATGGATGTAATGGATCAATTCTCATCCCACAGACATAGCAGTTTGCTGCCTTTATATTGTCGCCTGTATTAAGCTTTTAACAACCAAAAGTTACCACGGAGCTGTCATTCTTTCGATTGGTTGCACATGAAGAAGCATCTGTGTTTGTGTGATGTTCCATCTGTGTTATGACTGGGGAAACAACAACATGCAACACTGTCAGCAGATGAGACAGAGATAAGAGCATGAAAAAGTAACTCATTGTTTACAAGTCTCAAACCCTGCGTTTAAGTCCAGTTTCAAATTTATGGAAATTTGACTTATGTGTGACTTGAGCCCCTATCTCTGCTCATTCTACAGCCAAAGAAATGTAACCATTCAACATCAGACCAAACAAACAGCATTTAAAGAAATCCATCAAAACTCTAACAACATCAGGAACACATCGATCTCACAAACTGCAATTTGAACAATAAAATTGGGAAAGACATTTTAGGATTTGAGAGAAATTTGCTTTTATTAACTTTTACTGTACTGAAATGTATTTACAAAGCTTAAAAGAAAAATCTGTAAAAGCCTGTTTTCTTTATAAAATGTGTGTGGATTGCTACATACTATTACATTCCGATAAAAGCAAACAGACAGTGAAGTCTATTTATATAATCAGAATTGTGCACAGAGAGCAGAAAAAGTAGCTTTTGGATTAAAATTGCTGGTATGAAACAGGACTTTTTCCGGACTCCGAAGCCTCTTTGCCAGCTTTCCCAACTATCCCGGCAGAAATACTCTCCAGAGAACATGTCAAAAGTAAGAGGGACTGTAATGCTTGTTAACAGCAGATGGTGTAATCCCGGACACACCATGCTCGGATGGAGAATCTCTGCACCCTTGTTATTAAACTGTTCCCTGTGAATCCTCATCTATGTTCTCTACTGAGATCTCACCTTTGTTACCTGCTGGCACTCCATGCCACTTTATCAGCCC
The DNA here is from genome assembly GCA_036024015.1 of Craterocephalus amniculus. NCBI lineage: Eukaryota > Metazoa > Chordata > Actinopteri > Atheriniformes > Atherinidae > Craterocephalus > Craterocephalus amniculus. Next base: position 3,581 of record JAVQJG010280757.1, read on the forward strand.
AGCTGTCAACCAGCAACAAAACACACTAGCTTTCCTTAATTCATGACAAAGTTTTGGCGATTTAAGGCTTAAAACCCCTGACTTCACAAGTTTATCAACAGATTTTTTTGGTTTTGTTTTCTCAGCAAATATACTGTAACAATATAATTTCTTTTTGGTGATAAATTAGATAAATTGGATTCATTTATGTCAATTCAATGATCCCAAAACACAAAGCTACTGGGGTTCTGAATCCAAATCTGCGCAAGGAGAACTGAATTTATACTGAAGTTTCAAATCAAATCATACTTTATTTTTAAGTCTCTTGCTCTGTCACCTTCTCTCTCACTTTTTGTCCCTTACTTCAGTGATGTTATTTTGGGTTTCACAACATGCTTCAAGTTGCAAAGGGTAGTTTCTCAGCTTTGGGATTCTGCAGGGCAACAACTGCCTGAAGAATGTATGTGATGCTGTCGGTGTGCCATCAAAGCAGTGTTCTAAACCCAGAAAGTTTTATAGTGTTGCTTTCAAGTGAGAGTCTGCTCACACCAGTCTGTTCGGTCTGGATATACTGTAAGCAAAAACGTAGGAAATAAAGACATTTTAAAATCACAAAATGTTGTCAAAAGAGGATTCAGATACTTCCGACAGAGCAGAGTGTGATATTCTATGTGCCAACATGGCCAATATTTCAAACTAAATATTATGATCAAAAGGTAATTTTAGGCTGTCCTAAAACTAACCATATAATGATCCCCAGTTGTTCTAGGGATTTAGGCCAGAAACAAAACTATTACTAATCCAATTAAAAGAAAAGGAGATCAGGTTGTTTTCGGCTCTCACTTCGGTGCTTTGCCCTGAACTGAGGTACCAATCCTGTTACAGTGTTCTCCTCTTATATCAGAATATCTTTAACCGACCAACATATCTGGTTAAACATATACAAATCTTTTATTTTTCTATTGATTTTGTGCTATCTCTACCATTTGAATCCAACTCCTGCAGAGTCTGTTCACCACTACTGTAAAATCAGAAGTAGTTGCAGTAAAAGTTTCATAATTTTCAAAAACCGGATCGAATAAGGAGGGTCTTTGTTAGACTTCAGGAAAATCTTTACCAGGAACTTAATATAATACCAAATGCTTGCCTCCACTTACTGTTTTAGATCTCAATTACCAACCGAACCAGGTGCTCACCACTCATCCTCAGCTCACCTTGATCATCTACTGATCTAAAAAAAAGAAAACTAAGGTCTTCGAAACATACTGTAATGTTCACATCTGGTGAAAAGACATATTCATTATCACATAAAAACGAGTTTCATTATATCTAGATAATGGCATCAAAAAGAAATCAGTACAGAATGGCTGCTCTTTGCTCCCGTACATGTCTCCACCTCTTTAAGATGCACAGCACTGTGCGCTGGTTGGAGGTTCCTCTAGAACTATTCAGCAAACTATTCAGAAAATCTTCACAGAAAACCTTTTAGATAATTTCCACAGCTGCCCTTTCTCGAGTCACAATTAGAGATATGAGAAGCTTGACAAGTTTCCTTTTGAAAGGGAGAAACTGAAACTTTCTGTATGTGGGTTCAGTTCAGATTATAATCAGATTGTCTTACCTTGAACAGACGGAGTATGTTGGCGACCATAATTGACACAGAACTGGCCGAAGCCCCAATGACACCAACCACTTTATCTGGTGTGGCAAAGATTGGCGGCTCTCCATTAGCACAGCGGACATCGGAGCCGCCCCTCTCAATGAGGGCCTGGACGAAGGTAAGCGACTGCTCCAGGGCGTAGGTGTCACGCGAACACGTGTCCAGGATCCGTGCCCCGAGAGTCACATTAGGCAGCAGCTCTGGGTCCTTGTTGATGAGGTCAATGGCAAACAGCATGGCCTCCAGCCGATGGATGCCCTTTTCCTTCTTCAACTCGCCGCAGGGTACGCCACGTTCACCTCGGGCATGCACAGGAAACAGGCCTCCCAGGATTATATCGCCATCCAAGCGGATGGAATGGGCATACTCCTGCAGAGGCTGCTGGGAGTCTGCCAGCACAGACGGCTTCTGGGAGCCGAGCAGCCAGCAGCATTTCAGCATCAGCAGTGAGAAGAAACATCTAGAAAAAGTCGAGGGCTTTGAACCCTGCATCATTTTGCGGTGAAGAAAAAGCAAGCAGTGAGAATGTCACACAGTCAATGGGGAGGTGGCAGCGCCAGCTGTGAGCTGAAGACGCGATGAGCCGGAGCAGCCCGAGCATGGAACCTCCACTGACACAGGGCAGGGTCAACCACAGCAGGCGGTCCCGCCTATGAGCTCTAAGCCTGGGGTTTTCCTGTGGTACAGCTTCCTGTGGGCGGCATCCTCGTCCTGCTAAAATTAAGCTCCAACTTCACATTCTCCCATAAACCTGTTGGCAATCCATAAAAAGGAAACAATTAACAATCAATACACAGAAACAATAAAATTGGATACTACTCAAGTACAAAGCGTTAATCTCCCACTTTCCATCAGTCTTCCAGAATTGTAGAGGGGTAAATCATAAGCTTCAATTAAATGGATAATGATTCAGATTCTGCCAAAAATGCATTTTGGTTTTAATTTGATTCAGGATCAATATGGGTATCAGACAATATCACATACTGATTTCACACATCGCTTTCATTCATATCAAATCATAAAAATTGCTAAAAATTAAACAATGATCAGCATTTTCGGTTCGGATTTATTCTGTTGGATCATGTCAACCGATGTGTTGATACACCTCTGATGAGTAGTCCTAAAAGGATGACTTCACCAGGGGAGTGGTCTTAGGATCTCCACCCTGGTATCTCCTACTTTCCAAGAAACACAGAGAACTTATTCTAAGTAACACCAAATCAATCTAACGCTTCAATAACGGAGATACTATAAAGGGTTCTTTACTTGGATAACACCAGCTTAGGTGGGTTTTTGCTACTGAGATATCACCGTGATGTCAATGCATCAACATACTTGATGTATCCATCCAGGCACAGGAAGCTAAATGTATGAAATGACCTGTATGAAAGTTTGCAGCAGCATGGAGATCTCAGGAGGAATCTCTGTTCAAACTGTTTCAGTCTGAGCCAGAAGCAAACCTGGAGCTGGACACCGTGGAAATGTGTCAGACTTCTTTCCGGGTCATGTGATCTCTCAACCTGTTTTTGCGTGGCTTTTAGCAGAAGCCAGGTGCTACTTTGTTGCTGACAACACAGTAAACCAGGAGCTTCCTGCTTACAGGGAGAAAAACTTCTATTTTTACAGTTCCGTCAAACACAGCTCTGAAACCAGCACTGAGTACAGAACATGTCGTACTGATCTGAGAGAGATTTCAAAATCTCTCTAAAAAGGATGATTTCTGTTTTGATCCTCTGAGGGGCCATGGTCATATTTGCATTATCTTACTGATAACTGAACACAATTCATTCCTTAAACTTTGTATGAAAATTCAGATTCACCAACATGCAGACATCTGCTGTCAGCATGTTGTCCTGCAGGTTTAATCAATAATAGCTACAGTTCTGTTTTCATATTGCTGGTGTTGTTCTTATTCATGTTTTCTCAGTTGGTCTTCTCATCAGTGAAGTGACAGTCAGCTCTGTTTTCTGACCAGAGGCGTTTTTTTATTATGTATCTTTAAAAGGTGTAGCAGCTGGTTGCACAGTTGTTCTCGCTTTCTGTTTGTTTTTCTTCACTTAAAACTTTCCTTGTCTCTTCTCCTCACACACTTTGTTTGTCTGCCCTTGTTAGGTCCAGCATAAACAAGTGATTCAGTGATAACCAAAGAATATGTGAACATTGTTCTTTGGATTGAAATTGGTTCTTGTGGTTAAAATAAAACATCTCTGTTGACCCATTTATCCTCCTCAGCCTCTTCCTAACAGAACATAGCCTAACTATCATCTTTGGATTTTTTTGTCATAACTGCTGCTTATTTCGTGAGGACAATGTAAAGCACGTCCTCTTTGGATGTTGGAGAAAGAACAATATGTTTTTGGTGAAAAACAGCCCTCAGGGTGGGCATGTCTGCTAAGCAGTTTATTGCATAGATGTGTGTTAAACTGGAATTGCTTCTCAACTGTACAGAAAATGCCAGAGCTCCTGATTGGAAGAGGATCTGCCTGCAGTAAATTCCAGGGGCAAATATCATCTCCTCTTGGGCTCTGCAGGAGGTAAAACTCAGTACCCCCACCACCACTCCTACTCTCCCTCCAGTAGCAGTCTCTCCCCCAATTTTCCCTTAATTTTCCTAATTTCCCCGTTCACTTTCCATAATCTCATCTCAGACATTTGCCTTTAATGCAGTAGATCTCTACACAGAATTTCTTGAGCCAACGCATTCATCTCCAGGCAATAAGAGATGGGGGCGCGTGCAAGCACCGTCAAAGGACACAATAATTTGGCCTACAAGAGTGAGCCGCATTACTCCAAACACAAGCGAGCGCAAACGCACGCGCGTCTTGCAGTTTCGCAGAAGTGCATAAAACAGTGTCGCGCGCGCCCATTTTATCCAACACTGCTCAACTTGGAGGTAAGCAAGCTCACGTTCTCACTCACTTTCACAACAATGCATGCGTATTTAGGGCGCAAGCACGAACTCGCCCAGAGGGGCGCACAAGATTAAATAGGTTGTGTTCAATTGCACACACACACCAGTGCACTCTCACATGTGACTGCGTTTCATTTGAGTTCCGTTACATAAATCTGTTCTGAATCACACACTTAACAGCCTGAGATCGATAGATCAATGCGGGAGAAATATTCCTGATTGGCTCTGACTGATAAAAGCCTCAATAAAAACCTCCCATTTCCAGCATAATTCCATCACAAGTAAAAATTCTGACAGATTTGGTTGAAAATGCGTTGTTTTTATATTAGATTAAGCTATCCATGCTACAGCCGAAATATGATGCGTTCAGGCACCTTTCTCACTCAGCAGCAGTTGTTTCCTCTCTCAGGTTAACCAGATGTTTTTAGTTCCAGTAGTTTTTCTCATCACTTGAACAGTTCTAGGTGATTTCATCTGCTGGGGCTCAAGCGATCTATACATCTGGGTTCAGGTATCCAATCCGAAATGGGCTTTTTGGTTTTGCTCCCGGTCTTGCAAAAAAGATGCAGAGGAGAGAAATCCCTCAGATCCGCAGCTCGGTAATAACCCTGACCACCTATAGTTGTTGGTTCGATTCCCTGCAACAAGGGGATTCCTCTGTGTTGGTTTCAGATCAATATGTTCGTTTGGTCCAAAAGGAAAGAGCAGCGCGTTTCCCTGCGGTGCAGCTGTCCTGTGTTTCAGCAAACACGGGAAGCTCCCAAGCTCATCAAAGCCAGCGGAGTTTAGGATGAGTTCATTACCTATCAAGTTCCTCAGTCAGAGAACAGGTCCCAGATCTAGAGCGCAGGCTATACGATCCTGGTCCAGATGAAGAAGGAAAAAGTCTTACATGCAAACTAATCAAAGAAGAGAGGAAGAGCGCGAGCGCGGCTCGAACAGTCACACAAGAAGTTAATGAGTCTCATATGGCTGCCTGGAGGAGAGAGAAGATGCTGAAGCTCTGAGATGTGCAGGTGGAAACAGGCCGCCCCCTAGCGGACCAACGCAGCCACACGCCCAGCTGCGGCAAATCCACCCTTTGGCTGAATCTTTGCAAGAAAAAGGAATTTTGCACTTATGGATCTTTTCTTCACAACAAAAGTCCCAAACAATAAGGAAATTTCATCATGAGTGTTTCCTTTGAAAAACTGATCTTATATGAAAATGTGTTTTTTCCGAAGATGTCCCTGAGTCAATAAAAACCAACAAGTTACAAAAAAAGCGATATTATAAATCCTCGTAAAGCAAAAAGCTTGTTTAGGCCTATTTTAAGATTTAAAAAAACAAAACAGTAAAACATCTCTCATTGGCTCTCTGTTGCAAAAAATATTCTAGACATAAGCATATTCATCTGTGAGTGGATTGCTTTATTTGCTTAGAAATTCTAATGCCATCAAATTTCCTTGTTTATCATTGTTTTGTAAAATAACATGATTAGATTTTATTTATGATTCAAACTTAAACCAGAGTTGTTTTCCTACTACACTGATTCACCTGTACTTCTGAGCTACAGCCAGGCCTGCAAGTCTCCCCCAGAATTAACACTATACCTGCTGGCAGTACAACTGGATATCAAAGAGCAGTGTAATAATTACATCAAGAAGAACTGGTGAACAGTACTGTCACTAAATATTTGTATTAATTGTTTATGTTGAACTGTTTGGGTGTCAGAGGCAGCTTTAAATCATCCACATTTATTATGACTAACCATGCCGCTATTAGTCATTTCCTTGGGTCTTTTTCTTGATCCCTTTTTTTCTAAACTATAATGAATGAAATAAAATATAAAGTTTTAGTAAGCAACTTTGTATTATGAGAGACAGGTTAAGATCCAGGATGAAATACCTTGTCTTATCAATTGTTGTGGCAAGGGAAAATTGTCAAAAAAGTGCACCACCATCTCCTTAAATGTCCCATGCCTGATTGTGGAAAGTAAAGGCATATTTTTTTAGTAAAGTTTAGTAAAAAGTGGACAGGACTTTAGCTGAAGTTATTCACACATCTATAGTCCACTAAGATGACCTTTGTCCAGATGTCATTTTAAACTAAGCAAAGACAGAAAGTATGAGTCAATGGGTTATATTGTGTTGTAACACTGCAGCAAGACATATTATCCTATTTGGAGGGCCTGTTGATTCCTATTGAAATCTAGCCACATTTGAAAGAAAATGCGTTTATGAGATGAGCAGCAGAGGTGTGTGTGTGGGTTGTGCCCATTAAAAAACCTAATATATTTTCTCCCAATACAAAACATTGTTTTCTACACAAAACAAAACTTAAAAATGAAAACATTTGTAATGTAAAAAGTATATAAAATCAGAGAGTTAATTCCACATCCTACCTCAGTGAAAGTTGACATTGTAACAACGTATCGTGCATACCGTACTATCAAGAGAAGAGAATAAATATTTTTTATCTAAGTAATCATTTCAGTGGCAAAACTGATGGCAGATTTTAAGACTTTCTCAAATTACTATAAACACAAACACCCCACAGTTGTTGGGTAAAATATGTTACTTTCCATGTTCCATGTTCCTTACTTGTGGTGTCATTATCTGCAAAATATTCGCAAAAGAATAGGAACACAGAAAGTTTGTTTTCTAATTATATTCTTATATGTTATTCTAATATGTTTGTTTTTTTTTCATTTATTTTCCTAATTTGCAAATTGGTCAAAAATTGTTGGTCACAAATTACTATGTCTCTCTTTTGTTGACCAGGAGGAATGTCTGTGGAATTCTTTCAAAGCAGAAAGGGGGATAGCTTGACAAAAATCTCTGTTGCTTGTATTTCTTTGTTTGCATGCTGTTCTGCTGCACGTTAGGGAGGGTATCTAAAACCTTTCCAAGGATTGTAATGAGGAGAAAGGGCATAAATACAGCAATATGTGGACCTAGGTGTAGGTTAAATGAAGCTTAAGTGACTGACTTAAAGCTTGGAGCACAACTTCGCCTGAAGTTAATTCTAACAACAGTATGAAACATGCTGGCAGCAAAACATTGGCACTATAAACATTGTAAAAGCTCGAAGCAACAATCATTTAACTTCATGATACATGGAAAAAGATTTCAAAAATGTATTTTTAAGGGTTTCTTATGCGATAAGGAATGTTTGTTCATCTTGCCTTTGTATGCCTATGCTTGTTTACACGCAGGAGGACGTGCTTTAAAATGGATATTTGGAGGGAAGGAAGAATATATCCAACCCAAATAGTTTGAGGGTGTCCAAATCCATCCCGTCCTGCGAGCCTCAGTCAGGACATTTTTGAGTTTTCTGGCTGGGAGGTCCAGATTCTAGATCAGCTGTGGCACAAGACTCATTGTAGTGAAATCATCAGAGCAAAGCACAATCAAAATTCTTCAATTACTGATTTTTTTATCTTCATGTGTGGCATCTCTAACAGATAAAAAATCTGTACCTAGCTGCAGTGAAATGGTGTGTACAGTGTAGGCTCTGAATGAAGCTGTGGTTCAGGAAGCTGCTGCAGGTGAAAGATCAATGCAGCTGGAACTTGCTGGAAATCAATCCTGTAAGACAGAAAGTGACTTTGAGTTGCCAGTCTAGCCCACAGCTGTAGCCCATATATGGGTTCCTAAATAAAGTTTCCATCTAAACTTGGACACCGTGTATGTGTTGTTTTTACAGATTGTTGTGTGTTTCTGCTGTTTTAAAAAAAATCAATGCAGTCTTGTCCAGTCGTACCAACTGAATCGTGCCCATATGCGTCTGCACAGGAGCCTTTTTTAATGTGAAAGTATGAGATTTGTGAGGCTGAACATCAGATATTGGCCTGTAGAATTAAAATTTTGGAGCATTTTTGTAATTTGTGTATCTGTAATCTACTTTGTATGCATAACATCTACTATTTTGTGTGTGAATTTGAACAAACATTTGCAAATACCTAGAGTTATGCACAGGATAGTGTACAGTTTACCAACCACTTGTTACACATACAAGTATCATAAGTTACACACAAATGACTACGCAGTTTACAAATTTACTTTTTTTACACACACAATGATATCAAGTCTATTTTCAATGGTGTGATTGTGAGACAATAAAAACAAAATGTGTCTGCAGGTGTTTTCAGTGGTGCAGGGTGGACCGTCTGACATCAGACAACACACCTAAGGAGAAAACAATGCAGACACGTAAGAACGCAGAAGACAAGAGCGTCAGTGTCCCAATCATTTCCTACGACTACGAAGGGACATCAGATCATGTTTGATCCATGTCCGATAGTCTGTTTATGCTTTTTCCGGAAGACGTCAGAGCATGGGCAGAGCCTGCTTCTGTGGTTTGATTGATTGTTGATCGATTGCTTACGATGTTGAGTTTTTAAAGGTGAATAAGTGATAATTTATTTAATATACAGTAGTATAGCCAATATAAATATATTCTGAAGCCTGTCTGTCTGTTTAAAGAAGATGTCAGACTTTCATTCACACTATTAAATTGTGAATACATTGTGAATAAATTGTGAATAAATCAGTTGATTTAGTTTATATTTTAAAAGTTAATTGTTGCACACTCCACAGATATCTAGTAGTTTCTGGTGTTACTGCCACGTTTTACACCAGACAGTATCTAATTTACTAAGTTTTTTGATTGTGCTATAGTTAAATAGTGCTTGTATAGTGTTTTATATTATGACTTAGGGTGTTGTGTCTACCGAAAACTTTGTTCGTGGCAGGCCCTCAAAACTTATTCTTTTCAGGGCCCCCAGAAGTCTAAAGAAGAGCTGAACACCAGGGCTCATATTCCCCTGAAAAACTTTGAATCGAACCTCAATGAAGTCAAAGACTGGATGGCCTTAAATTTTCTTCATTTTAAAGGAGCTATACCCGATATCACGTCCGGCTAGTTTTGTTTTTAGCTTTGGCGTGACGCTCTATCTTTTCCAATGGAGTTAAATTTCGTAACTTCCAGATTCCTAGGGGAATGCACTTACTGGCAGATCACGTTCAGAAAGTTATCCCCATTGGCAGAGAAAGACTGTCATGTTAAGGCTAAAAAACTAGCTGCTATCGCTAGCTAAACTAGCCGGACGTGATATCGGGTATAGCTCCTTTAATGAATAGATGACAAGTTATGGTTTTTAGTCTTGGTGGTGGTGGGTCCTGTCCTGTCGACTTTGGTTGTGAGCCTACCCTGAAGTCTCCTCGCAGTAGGACATGCCCAGAATACCTCCCGAGGGAGGCGTCCAGGGGCTTCCTGACCGGATGCCTGAGCCACCTCACCTGGCTCCTCTCGATGCGGAGGAGCAGCGGCTCTACCCAGAACCCCTCCCGGATGACCGAGCTCCTCACCCTATCTCCAAGGGAGAGCCCGACCACCCTGAGAAAACTCATTTCGGCCGCTTTAATTCAAACCTTGTTCTTTCGGTCACTACCCAGAGCTCATGACCATAGGTGAGGGTAGGAACGCAGATCAACTGGTATATCGAAAGCTTGGCCTTCTGGCTCAGCTCCCTCTTCACCACGACGGATCTCCCGCTCCATCTTCCCCTTAAGCCAGAAAGTTTTTCTTGTTGTCGAAGCTGTAAGAGCGAGAAAAGTTCTTGCTCGACAGGGCATTTCATACTCCGTGAGAAGCAGGGACGAGGCGGGGATTACTGCAGGGGGGCTCGTCTGTGTCTCTCTGTGCAACGAGCCAGTTGACCCGCTTAATTGTTCGGCAGTATCTGTGTCTTTATGTACCGTGTCTTGGAATCGTTTTTGTACTTTCTCTCCACCTCGGTCAGCTGTTGGTGAAAGCTGTTCATTCATCCTCGCAACAGTAAAAATGAGAAATTCACTACGTCTCCTTTCATGCTTTCACACCTTATCTACGCCTACCTCACATGTCCGACCAATCATGCAACACTTCTCGGAACCCCTCGAGAACAAAGTTCGGCCAGCTTGATGTGGCAAGAAATGTCCTCATTCACATCCGGCAAGAACAAAATGACGTCATTTTGTTCTCTGACCCCCCGCCAGCGAGAACAAAGTTCTTGCTTCTTGTGGAATATGTAGAGGCCTTTACTCGTGAACTAGACCCAGAGATACTTGAACTCCTACACCGAGGGAAGGACCCCACCCACAACCCCGAGAGGACAATCCAACCTTTTTCTGGCTGAGGACCATGGTCTCGGATTTGGATGTGCTGATTCTCATCCCAGGCGCTTCACAATCGGAAGCGAATCGCCGCAGCATGAGCTGGAGATCATGGACTGATGAAGCCAACAGAACCACATCATCTGCAAAAAGCAGAGACCCAATCCTGAGGCCGCCGAACCGGAACACCTCAACACCTCAACACCTCGGATGCGCCTAGAAACTCTATCCATAAACTTTATGAACAGAATCAGTGAAAAACGGCAACCATGGCGGAGTCCAACCCCCACTGGAAACGAATCTGACTTCATACTGGAGATGCGGACCAAGCTCTGGCACTGGTCGTACAGGGACCGGACCGCTCGGTCCCACACAGGAGTTCTTGGGGGACACTGTCGCACGCCTTCTCCAAGTCCAAAAAACATATAGAGACTGGCTGGACAAACTCCCATGACCCCACTTTTATAAAATCTCAGATTACAATGCCCCACACTTACCCCATTTCCACCAACGAAGAACTGGTGCTGGTGCCAGAGCCAGAGCTTAACTGGTTCAACTCTGGTGCTTCCAAAGAACCGGTTCTGTTTTCCACTGAAAGAGCTGCGTCATTATGTCATTTTTATCCAAGGCACTGTGTGTTTGGTTTGCCTGCTGGTTTCCAACAACAGAGAATAATACATAACACTGATTTTGGGGATTGCCAGTTACCGCTGCGTCCCAGTTTCTATTCTGGTCTCATAAATCTTTCTTAAACAGACAGCTGTTATGGCAAGTTATTGTTTTTAGTCTTGGTCAAAGACTAATCAGCTGCAGCGTCTTCCCCTCTGGCTGCTCAGAGACAAGCATTGTCTGACGGGTCCCAAACTTTTGTTTTGGATTTCTGCAGATGACTGAGTGGGGAAAAGAAACACTCGGTCTCCTCCTGCAACTGTTTTTTTTTTTGTCGGACTGGCCGGTTCTAACTATGGCCAAGAAAAGAGCTGGTGCCAGGATAGAACCAGGTGTGAGAGCCAGGAGCCGGTGCTTAGGCGGTCAAAAAACAAAGAACCGGTGCTAAGTCTGGCTCTGGCTCCGAACCAGCACTGGAGCGAGCTCGGTCTAAAAGGGACGCTATGGAGTCTCTCAGAAATCTTTGTCCTGTCTGCAGCTGGTGCAAAATGCTGCAGCACATTTGTTGATAAGAACACAAAGAGATAGCACATTTATCCTGTTTTATTCACACTGCACTGGTTGCCTGTTCTTTTTAGGAATCATTTTATGAATTAGCTTTTAAGTCTTTAAATGACATTGGCCCACTCTACCTTTCTCAGAGGGGACAGCGCTTTGCCAGACAGGCTTCCTCACTGTCCAGTTTTAATTGCCTTCATGAGACCCACTTCTTTTCGCTGGCTTTTCACCCTGGAGCTGTGCATAGAGCCCATTAGCAGTAATAATAATATATCATGGTATATACGGTGGCGTAGTGGGGCTGCACGGTGGTGTAGTGGTTAGCACTGCGGCCTCACAGTGAGAGGGCCGCGGGTTCGAGTCCCAAGTTGGTCTGATTCTGGCTGAGGAGGGGCTTGAAACTGTGGCCTTCCTGTGTGGAGTTTGCATGTTCT
>JAVQJG010280771.1:0-12052 GCA_036024015.1 Craterocephalus amniculus
TGGGGAGGAATACAACCCAGAGCATGATGAATCCTCTTCAGAAGAAGAAGAAAACCCTGAAGCTGAAAGAGAGACTTTCCTTTCAAAACAATGACAAAATAACATGGTCCTCAGCAGCATATGACCAACACGGCAGGCATGCAGAACAAAACATCATTTTGCATTTTATTTTCTTTCTTAAGCTATATACAAATAAAGAGGGAAAACTCAGGTATTCCCACATTTTGTTGTGAATGACAAGTTGTTTCTTCAAGCAAGATGAAATTTGGTGTTTAAGATTCAATTAAGCTGCTTCTATTGGGGGTTTAGTGAAGACAGGTCATTTTGACCCGGAGGACACGGGGTGTAAACAGAAAATGAGGAGAACAGGAGGGTTAAAAAAAGTATCATTAACTAATGGTACTGTATCGACAGGAAAAACTGGGGTACTGCTCATTCCTACATCTTGGAACTAAACAGAAACTAAAATTGAATGTTACTGGTACTGATGCAAACACTGATGGCATTTTCATTCTGTTCTTTCTTTCTTTCCTTTTTATTCTTTAGTCTTTTGGGCAATCTGGAACTCTTTTCCATTTTTGCAATGTGGCATCTTCATTTATTTTTCACCGGTTTCACATGTGCATGAGCTAATCTGACCTTGTAGTTGCAGAGATCCGCTCATTTCATGTTGGACATGGGATTTTCACATAAAGGTCTGAAGAAAATGGCACAAGTTTTTCTTTGGCATTAAAAAAACAGCTTCATTTGACCTATAGTTGCATTTATGTATTTGTTTTAAAATATATGAGCAAACCCACTTGGTATGTGAAGATTGCATCAAAGTATTGGTAATTTATTTGTGTCACTGCCTCATGAAGTCCCTTTCCTGAGTAGCTGGTCTAGTTAAACTGTACGAGTTTTTGTTTTCTATTTGACAATTACTAAAGCTAGCAAGAAAAAAACTATAAAAACATGCTCTAATTGCATTTTAACTGGCTTTTAAGAGTATTCAGTATTAGTTTGTGATACAAATGACTATGATCTGTGTGACCGGATCAAGTCCTGCTTGGCAAGAGTCGATGAAGTTAAGTTAGTGACTGGATACGATGGACCCCTGAGGGTCTCCTGTTTTAATTTCTTCAAAACTAAGTAACTGAATTGATAAAAAAAAAACCAACATGGGACAAGGAAATGGCAACGGAAGAATAAAAGCATCTGGACTGAGATTTTGACTCAGGAAACTTTATTGATCCGAGTGCCAAATGGAATTACGGAAACGAACCCGGAGCTTTGAAGAGAAGTTTCACTGTCGTTATCGTAAGCCCCTATAATCCATCATATCTGCAAATCAAATTAACATATATTTACATGAACACACACACGTTCAATGCAAGCTCTCACATAATTTCTCTCTCTTTCTCAGAAACACACACACACACACACTCTAACACAGAGGCCAAATCATTAGTTGTAGGTTAATTAGTGTTATAATTAATAACCCAGCAGACATGCACATGTGTGTGTGTGTGGGGGGGGGGTGGGGTGTATATGTGTAACGAGGGGTCGGGAGTTAAATCATATTAATTTCAACATTGATTAAGCAATAAAAAAGACTTTTAACTAGCGGGGGTGTATATCACTTCACCACACAGGCATCGCAATTTAAATCTATGTATTAATTAAAATGTGTGTGTGTTTTGTTCCGCGCGGAGGTTTCTTGAGCGCGAAAAGGATCAACTCCTTAACAGAGATAAAGCGGTGGAGGAGAGGGGGAGATCGGAGGGGGAGTGATAGCAAAACATGGATCTAATTCAGAGAAAAAGAGGCTAAACACAGAGGAAGAGGGAGAAGAAAAGGGACGGGGATCGAGGGAATGTGTGAGAAGTAAAGATAAAATGAAAAAAAGCGAGACAAGAGGAGGGGGGAGGGCTGACTGCTGGGTGATTGGATAAGCACCAGTGAGCACCTCTTTGAAATTAGGATCTCCTCAGATATGCATTTTAACGTATAGCTTAACTTTTCTCATATAGATAACAGCTTCGTTAGCTCGAAAACTTTGTTGGTTTTCGGCTTGAAAGTTGTCGAGCGACTCGTTTAGTCGCAGGATTTGGGGATCGGGTTGCTTTGAAGAGCTCTTAAGCTATCGAGATGCAAGACGAAGTGACGCTTTTACTGCCATGAAACTTGGACGGATTTATGTTGGCGACACCTCGGAGGTACGCGGGTTTCTTCGAGAGCTGTTTGAGACGCGACAAAGGTGGAAAATAATTGAGTCCTAACTGTTGTTGAAGCGCCGCAGTGAGTTATTAGCTGTGTTCAGCTGCCAAGGCTTTCCCAAGGCCCTGCGAGGCCTCGCTGAAGGCAGGCTCAATAAAACACAGCAGCCTGGAAGGTTAAACCTGTGGCAGGTGAGGTTTTAAGCCTGAAAATGTCCCGGTCTTATCAGCTGGAATCACAAAGCCGGTCTGCAGCAGAGAGCACCTCTGATCCTGGCTAACAAAGCCTCCTTGATTATTATAGGAATAAATACGCAGTTGACTCTCTCATGACAGGCTGGCCAACATGGCAGCGACTATAAAGAGGAAAATTTCAAAGGATGAATGAAACACTTGGAAATAGAGTACAAATGAAACCTGAAGGAAGCCAAAAAGAACAGAAGTGAATACTTACAGTATGAAGAGAGAGATTTATTTAAAGTTAAACAGCAAACTTCTTCCTCTTGGAGGAAACTATACTACAAAATAGATATTTTGTTATGTTTATTATACACTGATAAAAACAATAAAAAACACTTGTATTCCAGCACTTTGGACGCCAGAAAAATCCTGAGAAATAAATGGGAAAAAAGTAAAAATACAGTGAAATTCCATAATGAAAATAGAGTTTATACAAGAGGTGTGCACGACTAGAATGACTGCTATGTCTAACAGGTTTTTATTGGAGGAGAGTTTTGTTGCAATGTGCTGACTTGTTAAAAGAATGGCGTGGCCCCTTTAATGAGGCGGGGAACAAAAGACACATCATGCAACAACATCCACCATATTTGCCGTTTGTTTGACCAGATCAGCTTTAATTATTGATCACAATTACAATCCTAATAAAACAAAGTTTAAAGATTTTTGGTCAAATTGAACATTTGTAATTAAACTGAACGGCAGAACAGAGAAATTTAAATCGTAGCATTTTTGTTCGTAAACATCGAGAATGTAATAAGATTTTAAAATAACCATGAATCCCTTTTCCCCCATAATTGCTTGTGAAAGATAAAACAAAGTAAACTTTGCTGAAGCTATACCTGTTTCCATTTGGCTCTCATTCATATTCTTTGGCTTTATCATATCATCACACTGGTATCGATCAATACCAGTTCTAGCCTTGGTATCGATAATCTCAATATTTGGATCCATCAGCCCAACCCTCGTTTACAGCACAAAATAACATATGTATATCATAAATTAGTTAAATGAACACAGTTATAATCTGACTTATGTGGATCATATAATAGATTTTGTGTAATTGGGTTATAATTAGACTACAATGAATTAGAGTGAACTGGACTATGTGTGCACAACTGTCCTGGTATGACCTGCTACACTGATCTGAGCATCTAAACCTGCAGTGGAAAACAAAGATCTCATGGAAAAAAGCAGCATTTGTTGTCATCTGTCTCTCATTTAGGTCATTCTCTGTCTTTTATGTGATTCTGGCTCAACTTTGTTCTTTTTGTTGTGATGTTTTACTTTTCTATTCTCATTTTATTTCATTTTCTTGAGTTATTTCACATTTATTACCACTACTTTGTGTTCATAGAAAAGTGTTATTTAATTCCCGGCAAAGTCTGAACGAAGCAGAACAGAATCTGCTGTAACGACTGCAACCAGCTGAGTTTGAACCTGCTTCAAGACGCTTGCATCGACAGGAACGAAACACGATTTCAAGAAAAAAAGTGAAGTCAGGTTCATCGCCACGCAAACACTTACAGATCTCTCATTTCACTCGCACACATACACACACACGTACACACACACACACACACACACACACACACACACACACACACACACACACAGAGAGTCACTGCGGGGTGTTGGAGGCAAAACTGATGAGAAGATCAATCATCAGCTGTCAACAGTGGCTAATAGAGTATGAGAACAACATATTAACTATACTGTTAGATTAACACTCACACACACCTTCTCTCTTTCAGACACACACACATTTAACCAAATTGCATTAAAACTCCAGAAGAGGGTTTACTATTGATTGGTTTAATGTTGATTAGTTTAGCAGTCAAAAACACACAACTTTACAATAAAAGCACAAAGAATAATCAATACAATCAAGTCAGATGGCAACTAAGACCCACTGAGGGAGCAACACGGGTGCAAAAACTCACTTAAAAATGTCTTGACTCGAATAAAATCTACAAATCAAAAATGTTTGTGATTGTTTTATCCTCTTGGACTTAGCGGTAAGCAGGCTGGTCTCTGCGGAAAGAAACTGGCATCACTGAAGTGTTTCCCCCTCAAATCTGCCAGAGAGATTTTTGTAGGGGTTTTCTTTCCCACATGCTGCCTTGCATGTTGGAATGGACTAAAAGCAGGAATTTCACCTGGACATCAGGCAGACTATACGGCAGGTCGTAAATCCGTTTGGACAGTTATACATACATCATCTGTGATTCGTTTTTTTCTTTTATATTGCTTTGATAATAACTTTTACTACATACCTTTGAAGCCATGGTGACTCGCCGTTGCCTGTTCAAAACGAACCATAAGTTGCCTCTGGTTTACAATATTCTTCTTCATCTGTCGCCTATTTTCGCTATGGAGCTCCCCCTAAAGCTTTGGGGTGCACAATGCATGGTAAACAAACCCAGAGTTATACAGATCTGCTTTAAAGATGTAGTATGTAAAAAAGCTTAATACAGACAATTTTTTATGTATCATTATATTCTATTGGTACAGAAAATAATTGGATTTTTATTTTCTTTTGAGTCATTCATATGTTTTTGCCTTGGCGGCTACCATATTTGAGCCACCAAACTGCAGTACCAGAAAAGTGATGCCTAATACCGCGCACAGAAGACAACCATGCACATGTAGAAGATGCTGAAGTAATCACATGTTACTGTTTCACCTGAGGCCGCTGGACTGCATGCGGATGAAAACACAGTCCATACTGGGCATTTGAGGTAATTTCTATTCCATATTTCCTAGATGTCAGTAATTTTTACACACTGTACCTTTAAAGGATGAATCGTGGAAAGCTGCTTTTGAAAGTTTTAGTACCCATTTTAATATACATTTTTAGGGCAGCTTGGCTTTGTTTCCAGACATGTTTTAATTTTAAAGGTGGTTTTAGCTGTTTTAGTGAGTAGTTACACTAAATAAACATGTCTGTGGGTTTCAGTCTAAAAGAAGGAGTGTGTTCAAACTGTTTTAAAAACATTTGAACAACAACAGCTGCTACCTGTCTTTTGATACATGGACCATTTAATATTTGCTGAGTTGGACATTACCACAGACATCCTATTTCTAGCTACAGCTTCTAGAGGCCATTTATGATACTGCATCCTCCCGATAGCTTCAGCACATTTCTGTAAATGAAGTAAATGATAAAACATTTATAGCAATAATGTCTTTGTCATATGTAAATAAATATTTTTTAATAATTTAGCTTAGTTGAAAATGTGTGAATAAAATAGAACATTCTGAATATCGCTAATTGAATATGATTTTACTTAAGAACAGGAAACTACAGGAGAACTTTCTTTGACCTGCTCAATGGTCCATTAGACCAGTAAGTGTATTATATACATGTATATATATATAAATGAATTTCTCTGTGTGTTTAGGTGTGTGTGTGTACTGACCTTTCCCCAGTGTTAGCCAGTCTGAGCCATCACAGGAGGTATTAATGGACTAATCACATTAAACAGAGAATCATTAATCATCTCCCCTCAGTGCTGTCACTGCCACGCAACGCCTAATCAACTCTATTGTTTACACACACACATGCACACACACAGGCAGGCTGGCATGAGCTTGGCACACACACTGATGCAAACACACATACATGAAAGAAGTGTGTGCAACTGTGCATGCAGGGCATGCTGGGAAAAACAAAAGCATGCAACGGTTATTTTTGCAGCAAAAACTATGATCCACTTTTCCTGTTTCTTTCGAGGGCAACGTTGTTTATGTCCTCCATCCAAATTTTTTATTTCATTCACATTTTTGCTCATTTTCTTTCTCTGTCATCTTTTCTTCATCTCACTTTTACAGCTACAGTCCATCTTTCCATTCCAAGTCTCCCGTCCTCCCCTCTTTCCTGTCTCTTCATCTTTTACCCTCCTCACTCGGTACACTGTTATGCTGATTCAGCAGGGGCGTCATTAAGATGCCGGGTAAAAGGCAAAGACGCACACACTTTGCATCTTTAATGATCGCACACCCAGCTGAAAGTGACACGATGCTGAACGAAGCTAAAACTTTCTCAGAACTGTATTTCATAACTTGATTTTCATCAGATTCCAGCCGTGTTACTGATCAGCTGTCAGAATCCTGTAAGCTTCCTATGGTTATCTTAACAAATTATCAATGTAGTTTTTATAAACACATCCTAATTTTATCATGTTTCGGTAGTTTGCTGGCTCTTATTTTTCAAGTTCCTAGATGTTGTTAAAAAAAAAAATCAAGATCCCTGTTTGATCAGGATCAACTCTTTCTATCAAATGAAGGTGAAAAATTGTCCAAAAAACAACACCAATTTAATAATTGTACTAGTTTTGCTGATCTTAAAGAATATATTACCTCTAGAATGGGAAACTGCATGCAAAGGGAAAAATGGTGTCCATGGTGGTGATTGGAAAATAAATGTATTTTGGTCCTAACCATAATTATTTTTGTACTCTAACCAGTTTAGATTTGTTATTTGGAAAAATTATGTCACAGCCTAAATCCAGCAAACTAAAGATACGTTTCATGGCAATGTGATGTGTTTACATTTAACCATGGCAACCAGTAGCATAGAGTCAATTACAATGATGGTTGCATTGTAAAAAGAACGTATTTCTGCATAAGTCAGTTGCATGTTTATGCATAAAACCAACCAAAAAATGAAAAGTGTTGCATTGCTTCCATATGTTGGTCCTGATCTCACATCATACAGAAGGCCAATGGTTGAGCTCCATCCAATCACTCATCTTTCCCCCTTACTTGGGCTTAGTGGTTTCTTAAATAAAAGGTTAGCCTCCAATATAACACTTACATGACACATATTTCACTTATGGCTGGTGATACTTTCTTGGATGGAATTAGGGTCTAAACAAATGCCTGACAAGATCATTTAAAGTTGCAGCATGTAACTTTCTGACAGTAAAAAAAATGCATTTCTGACTCATTGATGGTTCTGTGATATTACGCACATTCGTGGAGTTGCCGTTGCCCAACAGTGTCCCTGAGGAAGGAAAAGAAGGAAGAGAAAGAGAGAAAGGGAAAGAGAAAGAGATAAGACAAGAGTCCGCATTTGACTGACTTTTACTGACTGGAGAGGGCTCAGAGAAGAGGTAGGATTCAAGATGGACGCCGTATTAGCTTTCGGACAAAGTTCAGTAATGCTCCTTTAACTCCCTTTTGGAAAAATGAGACATTACCCCCTGTTTTTTTTAGATTTCTATTCAAAATCAACTTGATAATGTTAAATTCACTGTGAAAAGTTATAAGTGCAGCTGCACTGATCAGGTACAACAGCTTAACTAATAGTGTAAAATTAATTAGGTCTTCCAAAATATTCTAATCAATCAAAATATGGACTCCATAGGACCTCTGAAGTTTCTTTTCTGGTATCACCATCAAGATATCAGAAGTGGATCCTTTAAGTAATTTGTGAGGTGGGGCTTCAGTGGTTCAAGGTTGTTTTAGTAGCATATCCCACAGATGCTCAGTTGTGTTGGAATCTGAAGAATTTTAAACCCAAGTCAACACTTTGAACTCTTTACCTTCTTGAAACCATTCCTGATCTGTTTTTACAGCATGGTAGGGTACATTGCCCTGCTAAGAGAGATAGTTGTCAGGAGATACCGCTGCCATAAGGAGGTGCATGTGGTCCGCAAGTGGACCAAAGTTAGGACCCAGGGTTTCCCACCAGAGCATTTCCAAGAACGTAACACTGTAAATTTGTCTGATCTCAAAATAGGTTAAAATGCTGTGAAAGGCTGATTATGGCTGAGAATGGCTGGAGTTGCTGGTTGTGGCCTGAAAACAGTAAACCCGTGTGACTGACCTTCATCGTCCCAAATATATGATACCTGAGATAAGCCAAGATGATGTCATCCCATCAAATGGATGTCCACCAC
The DNA here is from genome assembly GCA_036024015.1 of Craterocephalus amniculus. Classification (NCBI taxonomy): domain Eukaryota; kingdom Metazoa; phylum Chordata; class Actinopteri; order Atheriniformes; family Atherinidae; genus Craterocephalus; species Craterocephalus amniculus. Next base: position 8,342 of record JAVQJG010280771.1, read on the forward strand.
TGTTCTTTATGTCCACACTAAGTTGGACACCCTTTGGCTTTCATGATGTTCCCAGCGGATTCTGAGCCTAGCATCTGAATGTGGAGCTGAAATGGAGACTCATCAGACCAGGCAACGTTTTTCCATCCATCACTTTTCCTGTTCTTGGCTGACTGGAGGGGCACCCAGTGTCTTCTGCTGCTGTAGCCCATCTGCTTCAAGGTTGGACGCGTTGTGTGTTCGGACATTGCATTCTTCACACCTTGGTTGGAACCAGTGCTTATTTGAGTTACTATTGCCTATCTATCATCTCAAACCAGTCTGCACTTTTTCTTCTAACATCAACAAGGCATTTTTATCCAGACAACTGCTCGCTGCAAATACTTTTGCAAAGATAATAAAGCGGGGGTATAGTATAGATTAGTGAACTTTGGATGTCCATTTATTTAACAGTCTCACTCTTTGTTCTTGTGAGCATCTGTACCGACCACCGCACACCAAGACCTAATAACTTTGTCCTTGTTAGGGATGCTCTGACTTAATCTTCCATAAAACATTTTCTCATTTAGGTTGATTAAACATTCATGCTTACATGTTGTTCTAAAATACCATGAACTCCAGTTCCTGAGCAGTTCACCTGAAGCCTCAGCCATCCCACCTCTCAGCACACAGCATCATATTTAGACAATGACTCCTATCAGAGTTTGTGGAAACACTATTACATGAATCTAGTCAAAAAGTTCAAATCCTGCTGATTGGTCATGGACAAACTAGACTTTCCTAAATAGAAAGACAGCTGTCTGATGGACTGTATCTGAGAGAAGAATGTGAAGGTGATTCTGCAATGCAGGATGATTCCCTAGAAGATACCTTGGTGTGTTTAACTATTTAAGCAATAAAAATGTGTGTTGCTGTAATTTTATGAATAAAACAGCAGGAAATATTACCCTTCCTTTAAACTTAAATTGATAAATAACCAGTTACATGGATCAAATCAACAGATGACTGAAAGGTCTTGAAAGGTACAGCTATAACTCTCATTATAGCTGAACAGCACCCTCTTCCTGTTGTCGCTGAAATCAGTTTGGGCGATAAATCTGACTTATGAGCCCAAACTCATCTAAAGAAGGAGAGAATTTGTCACAAATTTGGTAATGATGGTTAATAGAGTCCAGATTCCTCATACAGTGCTTTTAAAACAAGTAGTTGGGTCCAGGACTTGAAGTATGAACTCAAATGTGACAGATGATGAATCCAAAACAGACCAACAATTTAAAACTGCTTTTTCCTGAAAGAAAGAGGAATGTTTGTTCTCTCTCTAAAGCGCTGCCAGTTAACACGGCTCATATATTCCACAACCTCACACTCCTCCTGTTTTTCCTCTGCTCATCCAATCTTACCATCAGAGTCCTGGAAAGTGTATGTAAATGATTAGACATGGATGGAGGGAGGAAGGTAAGATCTGGGGAATTCCTTCGCTGCAGATGCAAGGTGCTTGCACTGACTGACACACGTAAAAAACATGCAAAGATGGAGAAGTTAAAGAACCAGAGGAGCAAGAAAATAAAGACACATAATGATCGATTAAAGATGGATAAAAGGCAGATAGTAACGATGGAAAGGAAGGAGGAAAACATTGATCTTGTTTTCTTTGTACATTTAAACACATGAACCATCAAGTAAAATTACATGGAATATATTGGAATATATTGGTATCTAAAATTGATCGTTAGTGGACACAGGGCGCTGGGGGCATTGTTGACGTTTTCTTTGGGGGTGTTGGAATTCCATTGTTCAGTTCTGATGATTGCCACTTATATCGAGAAAGGAGATACAAGCTCTAGTTCCCAAATAATGTTTAATTTAGCACATCAAACCAGCCCAGCTTCTGTGTGTGTGTGTGTGTGTGTGTGTGTGTGGGGGGGGGGGTCCTGAATCCGATCCATATTCTCTGTTTTCAGTAGCCTCAGTCTGTCGATCATGTCACATTTCACTATACACCACTAAAGTGAGACAGCTAGTAAAATGTACGATGGACTAAACCAGTGGTTCCCAACTCATATTTCCTGGAGACCCCCTTCATGCAAAAAGCATGCTGGTTTATCCTTTCTTGTTTTTTGTTGTAGTTTTTTGGGTTGGGACAAATCAACTCTTCTCTGGTGTTTCTCTGACATGTTTTATGAATCAAATGTTGCAGGAAAAATCCAGGTTACCTGGACAGACATGAGGTGTCAACTATAGCAGCTCCACCTGCCGACTTCCTGAACCCTCACGCATGGCCCCAAATTCACAAGTTGAAGCCTTATGAGCAGCTTTCAATCAAATTAAAAAGAAATCTTATTTAAACTTTGACCAAGTATACATATGTTAAAATACTGTACAGTAGATTTTAAAGACTCCATTTATTTATTTTGGCGTCTGGTTTTAAAAGTTCGGGTTTTCAGGCTCCTAAAACACCAGGTCAATTTGAACAAAATGTCCAGATGAATAAAAAAAAACTTGTTTGGACTCAGTTCCACTTCTCTCTGTGTGGACATGGTCTTCATTTTTTATCTTAATGGCGTCTGAATGGCTCTTCAAGGGACCCCGCAAGGGTAACAGATCCCAGGTTGGGGGGAAAAGGGAGGGGCTGAATAAAGACAAGAAAACCAAAAATGTGATTAAAGTTCTCACAGACGTTTACTAAATGTATTTTGAGATCAATAAAAACTGTCATCTCTGCAACAAACACAAACTCATGGTGAAAACATTATAATTAAACAACAGTTTAACCGAAGAAGGATTAATAGGTGGTGAAAGAAAATTAAACAGGGAGGAAAAGAAAAAGTGCATAAAACTTAAATGAACACATCAAAGGAAAGCGCATTAAGAGCCGTGGTGTCTTTATAGCAAAAGCCTAATATGTAAGATGAGGGAAACAGAGAGCTAACCAAGTGGAAAACACCATCTAGAATACTATGATTAAACTCGTCCACTGTAATAATGAGATCAGCTCCAATCCTTTTAACACATCCTTCACACACACTTGAATCCGGGATTTTTTAACCATATAAATCTAAGGTCAGACATGCATTTATGTCTCTATTATTGTGCTTTAATCATATTATAGTTGTTTTTTTTTAAAGTGCATAGGTGCATAACTCCTCCTGGAAGGACATGGATCTGTTTACCATCACAGCATGGGGAGTAAATTAATGTCTGAGGTTAATCATTACATTTTAGGCAGTGCAGAATCACTGAGATGTTAATGATTCAAAGTTAGGTCAGAGATGCACTGCATTGCTCTTGAGCTGAACTATAATATATGTCACATACTAATCAGTCATATTGAAAGTATGACCTGAACGCGGCAAAAAATAAAAGTTTTCCTCCCCAACTGGCAGCCAACCTCTTTTCTAGTCACATCATGCACCCAGATACTTATATTGCAACTCTTATAGGCTCCAGTTTCATTTTGGACTCAAATATATTTTCTAAACTTCAGTCTCAGAGTCCTAAATTTCCAATGAATGCTTAATTTCCTTTTCTTGGTAATTTTTTTATGGCAGGCCTGATGGGTGAGGCAGATGGCATCTTAAATAAAGAAAAGCCAAAGAAAGAATAATTCACCAAAGAATATGAAAGAAACTGTAGGGAAAAAAAGAAAAACATTTCAAAGTAAATAAATTTGGCTCATGACATAATTATTGTAAGTAGCATATTTACTCTTTTGTATTTACACCTTTATAGTAT
>JAVQJG010280785.1:0-12608 GCA_036024015.1 Craterocephalus amniculus
GTAAAGCGCTTTGAATTGTCTTGGACCTGAAAAGCGCTATATAAATATAAATAAGAATTTTTTGCTCAAGGAGATTCATTCATTAAATTAAATTAAACTAAATTTAATGGATACAGATGGAATACTGAGTTACTGAGTTGTTTACGTGAAGGCCAATCTCTCTAGATGTCAAACCGCTATCTCCTCAGGTCATGAAAAATAAAATTTTTAAGGAGTAATTGGAAATGCTGTTATAAGTACAAGGCCATCAGTGCAAGTTTTCTACATGCTTTTGGAAAGGAAAACCTTGACCTCCCAGCTTTCCTCTATATTTCACAGAGAAACACGACCCATCATGGCAAAGTTTAAAATAGGCTTGATTTATTTTTGCCAGTACATGGCGCCGAGATTACTTCACTTTCTTGTTATTTGAGCTCTCGCCCAACCTTAAACGTCATGTGATAGCCTGAGCCTGTTAACAGATTTGACAGAAAACTTTAGTTCCAACCACAGTCATTTACAGCCCATTCGTCTTTGCACCAGTTCTGAAGTTTCATTTGAGAAGAAGAGGATATGTGAAATGAAATAATGTGGACAGGCAGCACATTAACTGAGCTGATGCACTGGTTCATTTAAACAAACATATCTCCAAATTTAATACTGATGATGAAAAAAAAAAGAAGCTTGTATTGGAAAACAGAAATAGGTAGAGAAAAGCAGCAAACCAAGATACAGTGTGGCAACAGTGATGATAAAATGTCTTTTTGTCATATTAACAATAACCAGGGCTTTCATGAGCCTAGCCTACATATCTGAAAGGCTTCTTTTTGTCATTTGCAACTCCAGAGAGCGATTAAAAGATTGGGGCTGTTTTGATCTTTCTGGCATTAAGTTTTCAACAATTGAAAAGTAATATCATTGGCCTCACAGCACAACTAATGCACAATCAGCAATTTTAGTAGAGTACAGTTAGACAGATACCCCAATTTAGCCAAAAAATGACTCAGGCAATTACTGTATACTATGAAGCTAATAATATTCTGTATTTAAACATGTCCTTTGTGGCATAAATGATATTCCCTATGTGAACAGATACTTCTATTTGTTGGCTTTTAGTGCTATTTATTCATCCTAAAGAAGAGGTAAAATAAACATTTAATCTACGGTGCTGATATAAAAAATAAAGGAGATTATGACTATGTCCTTGGCATGAATGGCATGAATCCAAACAATTCTCTCTGAGGTGTGGATAATTAAGATTCATAGACAGAAAAAAAATATGTTTTGGATGTTAGTAATTAATAAATAAATAGCACTTCTTCTTCTACAGTAATAGCACATTTCAGTACAAAAGCTAAGGCTGATTAGTTTCTGGTTAAGAATGAATTATGATGCCACTCTTTGGATAATTACTTAAAACCTAACCATACCAAACCTTTCCTATTCATTCCTGATTTGAGTGGTTCTGAAAACATGGATGTTAAAGAGTGACAGCACAACAGTGGACACTGCAATATCTTTGTTCTTCCAGACCATTTTGAACCTGAGATATGGTCTAAGCTTTATTTGAGAGGGTCGTCAAACTCCTGAGTAAAAGAAAATGGAGACAAATATGGAATCTATACAATGACATAATCATTTCATTTAGCATAGGCTCCAAATGTTTCTACAGGACGTACACATTAAACATCACACATAATAATAAGGACTTTGTCTTTAGACGGCTGTTTACCAGATTTTTTATAAATCCTGGACATCTTTTTTAGAAACTGCACGTCGAGACACAGGTGTGCATTGGTTTAAATGATGTCCCAGCGGAGGGTCATTACATCCACACCACCTGCACTGCAGCCCCTTGTAGGTAGTTCAGTGGCTCTTATTTAGCTTTTCTTGAGATCTTGTTTACAAACTGAATTTTAAAGGCTGGTGCTGCTGTGTACTTGTAATTGCACACACGGAAAATAACCGCAACAAAAGCCACATAATTAGATTCTGATGAGTTTTGAGGTTGTGTTTTGATATGAGTCCCTCAGCCATGCCATTTCATCAATGTCTTTATTAAAGTATGTACTGTAGAAAAGATATAAAACAGGTAAAAAGCAATTTCTTCACCAGTTGGCTTTTTATGCTCTAGCTGCTGGCAGCGCAAATTTAACCAGGGCTGGACATCCTGAAAGATTTAAACCAGAGGAATCAGGATTCCCTCTGTGGACTCAGAGGTCATCCCATTGGCTAACTGTGAGGCCATGTACCAGGCAGCTGTCTCCAAGGGAGGAAATAACACCATCTCCAGCGGTGTACTTTGAATTGTGCATGGATTTGTGGATCATAGCATCAAATTCAAGTAGCTGCAGTATATAACCTGAAAGAGTTAATGCTGATGACCCAACTTTTAATTTGCCTTGGTCAGTTTGGACACCTGTTGATTATTGATGCATATCATCAATAGTGCATTTTCTGTGTTCACTAAACATGTATTGTCACTGTTATAGCTCATACTGTTTCTCAGTATTAGCAGACCTGATGACAGTGTTGCATCTGTGACTGAGGAGGGGTTGGCAGTTCCATACATGCAAAGCATAAATTAAAGGATACACCAGCATTGTCTAACAGAAACAATTACACAAATACGACACACATCTGAGTTTCTGCAAATATACAAAAGAAAAAAAGAAATCAGAGGCAGCATCACTCATGGCTGCAGCTTGTGCTGCATGCATGTCAGACCAAATAGCCCTATTAAGCAGCTGTTTGATTCCAGGTCATGTTGAAGTGGAGGCAGCTAATGATATTTCCTGCCTCATTAGGTCATGGAAGAGTCGGAGGTCTGTTCCCTGCCTGGGGGACTTGCAAGTGTGAGGAAACAATTTGAGACCCATGAAACTGCGACATCACATAATGTTACCCAGTTTCATTTTCATCACAGAACTGTGCAGGTATACAGATCACAGCTTTTAGCTTCAGTAGTTTAAAACAAAGTGCTGGAAAGAGATAACTGTGTTCAGGTCGTGGTAACATTTGTCATGCCCTGAGCTGGTTTCTGTTCTGCCCTAACATTTAGTTCTCTGCATATGCAAGGGGACATTTGCAAGTAAAAATACATAACTTACGCTGGATGTTAACAGTGAGGCTCTTTGTATTGCATGTTGCACCTGCTGCAGAGTGTGTGTGTGTGTGTGTGTGTGTGTGTGTTTAGGTTGCTGGCATTACTTGGCATTTCTAACAGCTTCCATGCAAGCATCCAGGCCATTTTACTTATATTGAACCTCCTTTTTGCAGACAGAAGCATAACACAGCAAAGAAAAAACACCTTATTTCTTACTTTGCAAAGTCACAGTTAAAGCAAACTGCTTGACAGTTTCTGTCATCCTGCCTCCATCTGTTATTACTCATCTCAAATTGCAGCGTGCGCTCTCTAGTTCAACATCTCCCCTGCATGCTGTTCAGTTGTGGACTAAAAATCTTTTGCAGGTGAAGAGATTAAAGGCAAAGTAAATTCATATTTGTGGATATGCTAATGAGCGGAGATGATGCAGTGAACTGACACATTTATGTTTATGTGTATGCATGGCATGTGAACATTTTGACCATGTTTGACAGCTATTTCCCTCACCCCCACAGGAAATGTCAAACTCAGAGGTGACAGTGTCAAGCAGCAGCAAGCAGGTCATCCCAGGCAGTCAGCAGCTTAATTTCCAAGAAACTATGGTATGCATTGCATATCATATCACTTTGTTTTCGCAAGACAGTTAAGCAATCCTAACTAAAATATTTTCAAAATCTGTGGCAAACAGGGATATTGCTTATTTGTTACACTGCATCTGATCACTTTAACACCAGTTCCTTTTTAACGATTTTCAATTTAAAATTCCCACAGGTGTCAAGCAGTGACAACGCCCTTGCATCTAGTTATGAAAACCATCAAAGTGAAACAGGTAACCTGTTAAAAATGATCTTATTCTAGATCATGCTGCATGGTCTGTCATTATTTAAACCCTGTCTTCATTGTTTTGGCTGTACTGATTTTAGAGGAAGAGTTTCCCAGGTATACTACAAAAGAGCTGAGAGATCACTTTGAAAGAACTATAGAAGAGGCTGCTGCACACAAGCCAGCTAAGGTAATCATTTCTATTTTAGCTCAGTCAAGTATTCCACGTTAGTTTTTGTTAATTTCTTTAAAAGAATATATATAATGTCTCGGGATTATAATCCTTAAGATTTCAGCCCTGGTTGGTTGGAGTCCTTTGGTAAGAGTTTCAAGAGCTCCTTTTGTAGGCGTGTACTTGATGAATGACAACCACATTCTTGAAAAAGGCATGATTTAGGGTGGAAAAAAACACTTAGTTAAGTTTGGGAAAAGATCACGCTTTAAGTTACAATAAACCATTTCATAGATCAGCTTGTGGTCTTTTCTTAGTTGGGGATGGACAGTGATTAAACATTGTATGTGTTGGGTTTCTAGTTAATACCACATTTATTTACCCACAAATATTAATTTTTGTTCTCTACAAAGATTGGACGTGACATCAATCGATCTAAGTGGTCCCCAAACGTGACTCAAAACCACGCAGTAACTAGCGAAGTGTATGAAGCATCCGCTGTGGAGGCAAAGCAAGACACAGTGGCCACAGTGATGGATTATGAGGACTTCCCGCCCCCACCTGTTGAAGATTCTGACTATCTTCCACCCCCTCCGCCAGACTTACTACAAATGCCATCAGACAGTGAAAATATTCCAGCAGGTCATTACTCACATGAGCCTCCAGAGCCAGTAAACCCGTCCAAACTCCCACTCAGCAGAGAGGCTTACTTCAAGCAGAAGAGTATGTCTGAGCTAAAACGTCTTTACAAGCACATTCATCCTGAGGTCCGTATGAATATTGAGAAAGAGTTTTACACCGAATACAATGAAACCGAAAACAATCAGATAGAGAGCGAAGCATACATGTATGACGATGATGGCGGCAGTCCAGACGAAGAGGAATATGGGGAGTGGGAAGAAATTCTGCCTGGGGAGGTGCAAGCAATGCGTTGGATGTTTGAAAATAAACCACTCGACACTATCAAAGATGAAACTCCCGAAGAGGATGAAGACAACAAGAAAATAATTGAACAAGAAATGATTCTTGGAAAAGATGTGAAACGCACTGCATGGATGTTTGAGACTAAGCCAATGGATGAGCTGGGCTCACTCAACACAAACTCAATAGAATATAAAAACAAATTCAATAAATTTGACAAGGGTGACGTTCGTGCTGCAGCATGGTTGTTTGAAACCCAAACTATGGATTCTTTAAACAAAATGCACACAGAGGAGGATTTAACAAAAGAGATTGTATTTACAGAAGAGGATGGAAATGCTACAATTTACATGATTGACAATAAGTTCATGGAGAGTCTCGGTCACACTGAGACCATTGACGAGAGCCACCTGCTGAGCCTACGATCAGTGTTAGAGGAAATTAACGGAGAAGTGAAAACTGTTACAAGTACTTTTGACACTCAGTTCAAATGCATCATCATGGGACAGTCAAGCCAGATGCTTGAGATTAAGTCTGTGCGCAAAATCGAAACTGAATTGGAGAACTCTATCGCTTCTCGTTGGCTTTTTGATACCCAACCCCTGGACATGACAAACAGAGAAGCTGCTCCCTTAAAACTTGTGTGTAGTCTGTCCATGGAGGATAGCAGTAAGGGAGACTGGGCCAGGTGGTTGTTTGAGATAAAAACATTAAACTCTCTCAATGAGTGGGAAAGTTCGCAAACAGAGAAGAAAGAAATCATTGGTGCCAATGTGCGCAAACATTGCCTAGTCTTTGAAACACAGCCAATGGATTCTCTAAAGGATGACTCCAATGCCAAACCTCAGTCTATTGAAGATATTATTGGGGGCAATGTCAGATCTGCAAGAAACTTTTTTGAAAGCAGCCCTCAAGCAGTCAGGAAGAATGGTCTCGAGGTTGGAAAACTTAAAAAGGCAACAGCCAATGAAGAAATTAAAGGGGATGTGAGACACCAAAAGTGGCGCTTTGAGAGTCAGCCTCTAGAGCACATAAGAGAGGAGAAGAAAGAGATTGCTCGTACTGTGAACGTGGAGGAAGACCTCACGCAGGAGGATGGCACACCCTGCAGGGCAGATGTTCGCAGGAACTGCTGGGTATTTGAAACACAACCAATGGATACTTTAAAGGATGATTCAAATGCCCTGCCCTTGACAAAAGAAGAAATTATCGCAGGTAACGTGAGATCAGCCAGACATTACTTTGAAATGAATCCAAGTGAGGAATTGAAGGAATTGGCAGAGGTGGGCAAACTGAAAAAAACAGTAGCACTTACTGAGGAGAAAGGGGATGTCAGACATCAGAAATGGCGATTTGAGAGCCAACCTCTGGAGCAAATTAGAGAAGAACAGAAAGAAGTCATACGAACAATCGACATGGAAGAAATTGATAAAGTGGATGTGTTGAATTACAAGCAAATTTTTGAGAGCACAGATTTAAACAGAAGAAATGAATCTCAAAAGATTCACATAGAGGGTGTAAAATCTGGCTCCGTGAAATCGAATAAGGACCTGTTTGAATCCTCTGCTCTGTATGCCATGCAAGACAGCCTTGGGCACTTCCACAAGGTGAAAACAGTCCGCCGTGAGGAAGTTGTGAAAGGTGATGTAACAACCTGCAAATGGATGTTTGAAACACGCCCAATTGATCAGTTTGATGAAAGAATTGAAAAATACCAAGTTATCAAGGGCATATCCAAACAAGAAATTGAGTCCGGAGATGTTAAAACTGCAAAGTGGCTGTTTGAAACGCAGCCTCTTGATGCCATTAAGTACTTCAGCAATATTGAAGATGAAGAAACTGTGGGAACAAGCAAAAATATTGATGTGGTGAAGGGGGATGTGAAAACCTGCAAGTGGCTTTTTGAGACTAAACCAATGGACATCCTGCATGAAAGAGAAGAGTTAAAGGGTCAAAATGAATCTGAGGAAATGCATAAGGGAGATGTCAAAACCTGCACATGGCTATTTGAAACACAAGCCCTTGATACTATCCATGATGAGACAGAAACTGTCTTGAAAACATGCACTGTACAGCAAGAGGATATTAGAGGAAAAGATGTGAGAATGGCCTGTTTTCTCTTTGAGACAGAGAAACTGGAGAATCTCACTGGGGAGGAGGCCGGCTCATATAAACGTGTTACAGAGATAGACATTGGATCTGGAGATGTGTCAAGAATGAAGTACATTTTTGAAAATCAAACATCAGATATTATGACTTCCACATCTGAAGAGGAGATGCAAAAGCTTAAAAGAGTTCAAACTGAGGACATACAAAGAGGAAATGTTGTAAACTGCAAATGGCTGTTTGAAAACCAATCCATAGATACCATACATGACAGCCAAGAGGAATATATTAGTAGCCGTACAGTAAACGACGTCCAAGGAGGCGATGTAAACAAGGGTCGTTTCATTTTTGAAACCAACGCCTTAGACAAAATCCAAGAAGATATCTCTGAGACAGAGCTGATTAGAAAGCAAAGAATAGTCTGCGATGAAGAGGAGAAAGGCGATGTCAGAAATTACACCATGATGTTTGAAACTCAGCCCCTGTATGCCATTCAGGACAAAGAAGGGCATTACCACGAGGTCACCACTGTCACCAGTGAGGAGGTTAAACAGGGAAATGTCATCGGAACCCGGTGGTTGTTTGAAACCAAGCCCCTTGATGCTATTAAAGACACAGATGAGGTTTATATTATCAAATCTGTCACACAGCAGGATGTGCAAAAGGGAGAAGTCATGTCTGCCAAGTGGAAATTTGAGACTCAACCTCTTGACAGGATTGCTGAGGAAAAGAAGGCTTTAATAAAAACTGTGGACGACATACAAGGGGGCAATGTTAAAATAAATAAACATCGTTTTGAGACTGACACCTTGTCACAGGGATCTGTTAGGACTGTCAATGTAAGTGAAATACAAAAAGGTGACGTCAGGACTGCGAAGTGGAGATTTGAAACCCAGTCTATTGACAAAATAAGAAGCATGAGCTCTGAAAATCTTATTGAAACAGTTAAAAAGGAGGAGGTTGCAAAGGGAGACGTAAAGCAGTCAGTCTGGCTCTTTGAGAAAAATCCTCTTGATCACATCAAAGAAGCAGATGAGGAAGAGGACACAGCCACAACTCAAGACGAGATTCCCAAAGCAGATGTAAAAACAAAAACATGGCTCTTTGAAACTACACCATTCGATGACTTTAATGAAACTAAAACGGAAAAGACTGAAATATTAGGTAAAAGCATCAAGGGGACTCTTGAGGAACTTTATAGTCAGAAAATGGTGAGGTCAAAGGGTGTACTCATTGAAGCTGATGAAATTGGCGATGTAAGGATGGCTAAATACCAGCTAATGAATCAGGAGGCTCCAGAAATTCAGCGAGAGGAAGTCATCAGTGGAGATCTGCAGACTATTATGTTGAATCTGCTAAACAGACAGGAGAGCAAGGGGCAACAGATAGTCATAGATTCAGAAGAGAAAGGTAACATCAGTTCAACTCTCCATCAACTATTCAGCCAAGACAGAGCTAGTAATGTTGAGAAGGAGGAAATACTGCGTGGTGACATCCAAGAAGCTATAAATAACCTCTTCAATGAGAGTGGATCAGCAAAACATGGAATACTCATTCAAGAGGATGAAAAAGGTGATGTACAAATGACAATATATTCTCTTCTGCATAAACAGGAGGATGTCAATGTTCAGAAAGAAGACATTGTAAAAGGGGATATAAAGAGTGCTCTTGAGAGACTTTCCAGCTCAGACAAGTCTGATCAGGCATTGAAGATAAAAGTAGATGACTCTGAAAAAGGGAATGTCAACTTTTACTCCACGTGCATTGAATCCGGGGCGCTTAACTATCTGAAACAGCTGCATTTAGGACCTGATGAGACTCCACCTGACACATCAAAGAAAGAGGAGATTATTGGGGGTGATATCAAGGGTACCAAATTCATCCTTGGCAATAATCAAATGCAAATTGAGCGTACAGTAGAGGATGTCATACCTGGAGATGTTCACAGCACAGTGAAAGTGTTCATGTCCGCGCCAACTGACTCAATAGAAAGAATCCAAAAGGAGGAGATAGTCAAAGGGGATTTAAGGGCAGCTTTGAACTCATTGTCTGAATCAGTGAATCAGGCAGTTGTTGTGGAGAAAGAAGAGGTGGTGAAAGGCAACATCCCCAAAGCTCTGCAGTGTTTGGAGAGAGCTCAGAGACGTTACAAGGAGGTGGAGAAGCCAGATATCATCCCCGGAAATATCAGAGGGGCTCTAAGATCTCTTGAGAAATCAGCAACATCCAGAGTAGAAGCTGCTGTTGAAGATTTAGTTTCTGGAGATGTGAAAGCCACACTTAAATCTTTGGAACTGGCAAAGCAATCAGTGAGGGAAGTTGAGAAGGAAGAAATTGTGAAGGGTGATATTCACACAGCATTGCAAAGTCTACAGGACACATCCAGCGAGAAGAAAAAGCTTCAACAGGAAATAGATGTCCAGGGAGATGTCAAGGGGACAATTCAACTTTTAATGGAGTCTCCACCTTCACCAAGGATGCAAAGAAGCCCGAGCCTTGAGGGTGAATTTAAGGGTGACATCAAGATGTCTATTAAGTCATTATACGAGATGCAAGAGCAAACCCATCTGGAAAAAGAAGAAGTGATCAAAGGTGATGTAAAAGGCACCATTAAATCACTTTTGGAAACAGCACAGCGAGAGACTCCCAAAGTCAGGCATGGAGCATACAGAAGAGTTAGAGTCAAGCAGAGCCCTCCTGTGAAAAACCTGAATGCTGATGCACAAAGGAACATACAAAAGATCAAAACAGCTAAACAAGTTGAAGCATCTCATGAAAAGCACTCTAATAGAACTGATATGACCAAAACAAAGACGTGCACTGTAGAGCAGTCTTCCCAGCAGTCAACTGTGGTGGAGCACAGAACCATTACCCAAAATCATGACATCAAAACAGTAAAGACAGAGTTTCGTAATCTCAAAGCAAACCCAAAGGTTAAAGTGGGTAAAACCAAAGTAAAAACTGAGGTGTACAAGTTAAAGACAGAAACACCAGAGCCTGATTTGCCACTTCCACCCCCACCTCCACCACTGACGGACGCTGACCTTCTTCTTCCTCCTCCTCCAAGTCCTCTTCCTCCCTCTGCTGACACTGACATCGATCACCTCCCCCCCCCACCGCCTCCCCCTCTCCCCAGTGAGCAGGACTTCCTCCCTCCTCCCCCATCTCAGCAAGAACTGGAGAGTATGCCACCACAGGAAATTCATCCTTCACCGGCGAAAGCGAAAAGGATGACAGTCAAAAAAGTGAAAGCTCCTGCTCTTCACCCAGTTCCAAAACTGGAGCCAAGATTGGAAATCAGCAAAACAGAACAGGCAACATCGGAGAAATGTGTAGAAATAAGCCAAAACCTATCAAAAACAACTACGCATGCATCAAAAACAGTTTTCTGTGAATTCCCTCCGCCACCAGAATCACCTCGGCCATTAAAGAAAGTTTACATTAACCCTGTAAAATTCACCCCTCCACCTTCTCCTCCTCCCATCATGAGAGAGAAAATGAGTAAATTTAACACACCTTTAATAATGGCTGAAGAAAAGTACCGGAAGCTGAAAGAAGACAGTACACCTCCGACCACTCCGCCTCCACCTTTCACACGTGACTCAGTTTGTTCCACTCTTGAAATGCTTTCTACTAAAGAGCATTCAAATCACAGCAGCTCAGGAATCACGCGGGAGAGGGATAAAAGGAAGGTGCAGGACGTTCATTCAGATTCTCTAGCATCTGATTTATCTAAACAAGTTGCACTCTCAAATTGCACTCAGAGCAAAGCCAGCACTCAACAAGAGAAAATCACTACAGAATCAAAAATTCTATCTTCTGCAAAACAACAAATTGTATCCAGTGAATCTACCAAGGTTGTGTCTGTTCAAAAGACCTCTTCCATCTCTAGTGTGAAACAACACACTCATGAAACTACTGTTTCTGTTTCCTCTAAACAGTCCACTTCATCTGGTATGTCTGACAAAGTCCAGACCTCTGTCATTGGTGTTGCAAAAACAGAAACTATGTCTGCACAAGCAAAGAAAGACTCCAACAGTCAGAAAACAAAGGGCTCCAACAAATCTGAAGATTCAAAAGAAAACAAAATCCCTGCTCAAAGAGAGAAACCTGAAACAGAAATAAAACAGTTACCAAAAAATCTTCCTGGAAAAACAAATGACTCCAAAGCACCACAGTCTAATAACAAAAAGAAACCTAATGATTCTCCAGCAAAGATCCAAGAAGACATTGCAAATGGAAAATCAGGCAAACAAAACCAAAAGGTGAAAAAGAACAATAAACAAGAAAAGCAGCTAGAGACGAAAATGTCCTCTGAGAGTGAGAAATTGACCGTTTCACAAGATGTGAAAGTAGACGTGAAGGAGGTGGCTGTTCCTGTGTCTCCTGCTGCTGCTGTGCCTGCAAGTAATACTGACAACCAACCAGAAGCTCCAGCTCCAGTGAAAAAGAAAAAGAAATCCAAGAAGTCTAGACCAGGTGTACAGCCAGGTCAAGGTAAGGATGTTCTCCTAGAGACAAAGGCAGAAACAACACAAACTAAGATAACTCACCAAGCTCAGGAGGCAACTGCAGTTACCCGAATAAACAAAACTATAAAAGAGGAGCACATTCAAGTCAAGACAGAAGTTACCAGCACTAACAGCAAAGACAATCAGATTTCCCTACAACAAAAGGTGCTTCAAAAAACTGGGAAGGGATCTCAAAAGAAAGAAATGACAGCTACTCAGCAGCGAGCCGAGGAATCTCCAATAAAAAGTAGTAACGTCGCAACTATTGTAACAGGCAAGTCAGAGCAAAATGAATGTGTACAATCCACAACAGGGAGAACAGATGACTTTCAGAGACAAGAGGTCCAAGTGTTAATCTCTCACATCACAGAGATGCAAAGCATTTCAGAGAAAAGTGATTCCAAAGCTGTGAAGCGTCTGCTGAATACAGTGCCAGAGTGGCTCATATCTTCGGAAAAGAAACGTGAGCTAGAAGGATTTGCAACAGAAAGTGATGCTCAAAAAAATGAACATATTCTAACAAACTTGAGGAAATTGGCACAATCTAAACTGATGCATCTAGGAGACAAAACAGTAGAGAAGCATGAATCTGAGCCAGTCTCAGAAAACAGCATTTCTGGCTCCGCATCCCCAAGAATATCCAAGATTAGCATTGGTTCTGCAAAGATCGAGAACCAAACCCAAAAGAACACCTCACACGAAAGCAGGAAAGAAGAGATGAGTCTATCCAAACCTGTCGACCTTCAAGCTCCCTCACCTTCGCTCAGGATGCGTTCACCCTCCCCCACATTCATCACCATCGAGTCCACACGAAGAACTGACTCGCCACAGAGAGTCACACCATCACCCACTCTGCTGCACAGGCCACCCACACCGCCAACGCCACCGCCGCGCAGGTGTGACACTCCCACGTCCCGCCTACATCGAATCACACCCTCTCCAACGTTTGACAGAGCAGAAAACTTGGCACGACTTAAAGACACCACAGCCA
>JAVQJG010280791.1:0-15101 GCA_036024015.1 Craterocephalus amniculus
ATAACTTTGTTAAAGGTTTCCAGTTTTTCTTATTTATAAAAAAAAGTCCATTGAAGATCAAAAGCTTATGAGTACAGACATAAGAGTCTTGTGTGGAATAGTGAAACTGTAACACAGTAAGTTATCTCAGTTGATGTTACAGCTAAAAGAAGTGAGCTATTCAGTCAATAACAGCTTGTTTGTGCTGATTAGCTGATGCCCTCATTCGTACTGGCTTCATGAAACAATGGATAAACACTCGTCAAGACTTTGAAAACTGCTCTAAATATTGTAGTACCCATGAGCCTGTGCTACCTCAGCCCAGAAACCTGTCAGAGTTGTAAACCAAAGCTGAAGAACATCATCTATCATCAAAAACCCTGGGATCTAAAAGTGAATTGATTTAAACTGTTGCAGGAACAAACCACAGGCTTTTAATGCTAGTGGTGCATTGCATTTCTTACTGAAACATTCCTGAAGCACGCTGAATTTCCTTTTTCCCCCTCGGGTTTTCTTTTTGCAATATTTTTCAATACCTACATCTTTTTGCACTGACTGAGACTGTTTCTCAACCGTCAAACAAAAATGGCCTTATTCACCAGACATAGAAAATTGTGGTGACTTGTATCAATCTGGATTCTTCGAATAATTTATTTCACTTTTTTTCACCAGAATTCACAAGAGTTTTATTTTAACCGATTCATTTCTTTTCGTCTTCTTAGTACTTGAAGTGTATCTTGGAAAAAAAATCACATTCTGGACATGTAAAGAATCTGAGCGTGCAGAGGAGTGTTTCACGGACCTATTTCTACAAAAGGTCCAGGGTCTTTCTGTTGCATCCAGCTTGCAATCAGGAGCACAAAAAGACGATCATAGACATGTGTTCTTCAGCACAGCCTGCAGCATCATCCCGGCTACCACAGGGACTGTCTTCCTTTGCTCCTCTTCTCACAGAAGGCCGTCGGAGTTTGATCTCCTTTCTCCCCCTCCATCGGCCCCGAGGCGTCTGATTAAATGCTAATTAAAGCCTTTAGCACTGCTATCACTGCTGCTAACTCCTCTCCCTCTGTCACAGAGATTAATGCCCCTCGTTCATCATCCCTCCTCTCCTAGCCTGAGTACCTGCCTGCCTCGCAAAACCTGATCAAGTCATCAGGCCCCTAAACCCCTCTCCTCCACCCCAACCCATCGCGCGAAGATGGACGAGGGGTTTAAATTTTAATTTGAAAATTGCCCTCAATTACTTCTGTGCCGACCACTTGCCGGAGCGGCTTGTGTGGTTGAGTGGGTAGAGGTTACAGCGGCGGGTCAGTGGCCGTGATGAGCGATAAGGGGACATTAATAAGAAAGGCAGAGGTTCATTTAAAAGCAGAAAGGACAGTGGGAGCAGCTTTCTCATTATTTAACTCCCCCAGCTTTATTTAAAGGACTTTATGTAAGGATACCAAGTTAATGTGTCCTCCAGGACAGACGGTTAAAGCGCCTGACAGAGTGAGAAAGTTACGGCCATAACTTAAACCCTGAGCACACACTGTGGTGCCATCTTTTTTACCTCTTCTGACATTCTCGCTGGTTTCAGGCAGAGCGGAACGAGCCTCCGCGGGACATAAAATGTTAGAACAGAGTTACACACGTCATTTAATTTTATTCTTTCACAATTCTGGCCCACAAATGTTTTATTGGTTCCAATATTGGTAATTATTTTAAGCTATTGGAATATACTCAGATAGTCATCAAAATGTCATTGGAACTACCACCAGATTAGGAATATGCAGCTACTCCTCATCTCGTGTTTGTTTTATGCATCTTATTTTTACTGTGCCACACTAAGATTATCATTTGTCTCTATATATGTAGGCTATATATAAAAACGCACCTTGCAGTAAACAGGTTGTTGTTTGTGTGAAAGAACTATCTGCAGCTTGTAGCTTAGCTTGGCTTGCACAAAGTGGTTTACTTCAGCTCACACTGTACCAACCTTCCACCCTTAGCAACACAGCACAGCCAACAATGCTGTCATCCGTTGGTTTCCAACGACAATTCACAAATATACGAAGATTTATGCACCTTCGACCTGAATGCTCCCACCCAAAAATACTTTTAGTTCATTTCTCACTGTTGTTGCCAACACTCTGCCTGATGCCTGTCCAAAGGCTCTAAATCTGCCTTCCTCTGTTTATAATGTCAACGTAAAAGCTGAAAAATGGAGGAAACCCCACTTGACTCTTTTTTTCTCCTCTTATAATATGTTCCATAGACATAAAACACGCATGTAGAAGGATGCAAAATCATTTTCAAATTCAATAAAGATGCCATGAAGATAATCAACACATTCTTTTTAAGCTTGCAGAACAGCATAGTTAATCAGAGCTTCATATTTTATGTAACCTGACATTGAAAGCAATGTGCAATGTTCGGAGGAGCTAGATCTGCAACACACCTGTTATGTGAAGGTGTTAAGATTGAACAGGAAAAGATGAAATGATAGCTTTAACATTCCACTGCTAGTGATTAAAAGCTTTAATGAGCAACAGCACAATGTCCCCCACTCACTCCATCATCCGTCCGGTACTGCTTCTTCTCCCTCCCCTCCTTCTTCTATCCGGCAGCGGCAGGCACCATGCGTCCGGCAAATTGGAACAAAGAAAGAGGAAGAGAGACAGAGAAAAAGAAGGATGGAGCGACAGGAAGAGGAGAGAATGAGAGCATATATCAAGGCTGTTTTTACTGACATTTGTGCTCTCGGTGTGGAGAGCCCCTATGAATATCAATATGAACCCATGGAGAGGAAACATAGCCTTTTTCCCCCCTTCTCCTCACTGAGCTATTCATGCACACAAAAAACCCATTCAAGTCAGTGTAATGGCCGGTCTCTGAGCCTGTGCACGGCTGTGTGAACAGTGCTGCTTTGGTTCAGCAGTTTTTTTTTCTCTCTCTTTCTCTCTTAAGATTGTTGCTTGTATAAGTGAAAAACACTCTATGTCAAGTGCAACCGCAGTGCACACTACAGTATGTAAATCAGATTGGATTAAATGCCCTCATGAGTTGTACTCGACAGTCAGCAACAGCTACCAACTAACAGTTTTCTCAGTATAATTTGTGGTGTTTTCACACACTCCTCTCCAATTCCTCTCCTCTTCCTCTGGTGCTCTGAGATATACAGTCAAAGGGATGCAAATCTACCCACTTCCTTCCTCCCCTCCCCCATCTGCAAACATAGATAGCCCTAGGCCAGTCCCAGGCCTTTCTATATGCAGAACCAGTGACAGGAGTTATGCACTGTTCTCCCCTGGTAACAAACTGCTCCCTCTGTAATAAGCTGCAAGCCCGGCTCTCTCTGGGCTGCATGTATGAAGCCATGTGATTGGTTTTGTACGGCAATAATAACAAGGGAATCATGCGATGACTGCCTGCTCCCTTCTGCACGTGGATCTCTCCCCATTCTTCACTTTCCTGCTCACCTTTGTGGGTGCACGAGTGTGTATGTGCTGTGGACTATTGGATCCAAGCTTATTACTTTAAGTTGTCTCCAGCCCCAGCGCTAATCCCCGTCTTCTTCAGGGAGGGATTACAATAATACAACAAGATCCAGAGGTACTAATGAAATCCTATCAGGTTCTGAATGCAAGAGAAAGAGAGAGAGGTAGAGAGGTGAGAAGATGAGGAGCGTATTGATTGAATGAAGACCAAAGTAAGATGAAGATAAGGGATAGGAAATGGGAGTGCAGTGATGAGGAGGGACCACAGTTAGAGGAAAAGCCAGTGAATAAACAGAGCCTGGGCAAGGCTTGAGGAGAGGCATCGTGCAAATAAATGAGGGAATGAATGGAGGAGAAAGTGAGCAAACAATAGATTGAGAGTGGATGTGAAAGTTGGGTATGAGGGCAGGCAGAGTGAGTGCTCTTTGGTGACGGAGCATGCAGCAGCAAAAACACATCAGCTCTGACTTGAATGGGATTCAGACCCAGACCAATTCTCCCTTTGCGTCTCCTCACCAGACCCACCGTTCGCCCCTGGGATTGAATTAGGCCTACCCCATTATACAGTTGCCATGGGGACCCTGACACCTCCACTGACGAAGTGAGAGCCACGCAAGGCTGAGTTGCCGATCAGAAAAGTGTGCATGTGTGCGACTGTTCATGTGCATTTGTGTACTTTTACTGAAATGTGTGTTCGTGCACTCCCACATGAGTGTGTACTTTTTAGGAAAAGGCTGAAATAACTGCTGCCTTGAAAAAACAAACATAAATCCCGAGGTTTCGTACAAAATGCAGCAACCATGTATCAAATGAAAACTACTAGAAATATTTTCAAGATTGGGTATTGGATTTCAGGGCTCAGTAAGGGAAACTAGTCTTAGTTCATGTTTCATTTGATAACAACTAACATCAAATGACAAACTTGCTTTCAATACAATGCTGGAATACTTATGTTAAAATGATAACAATATGATGAACATAACATTTAATAAGGAAAAAACTCAAAATATATTGTATTTTTACTTAGTTATCTGATTTGGATCATGCCAAGGATTCTGGAAAGCTCTGGTTTTCCTACTTCCTGCATATATACAAGAAATACTGAGGTAGTAGGCCCATATGACCAAGCTTTTTTCTCCTGATGATACTGGTCTGTGGAATAATCCAAGTCTAAACAGCCTCCAGAGGCTATAAAAAAGAATTGTTTCGACAAACCGGAGCAGCGAATTAAAAGAAACAAGAGGACAAATGTAGTTTTGAATGAAAATCACCACATGCAATTTGGCCTGCAGGATGTTACTGCCTCATCTTTACTTAAACCATTTGGATCTGTTGCTTAATTGAAGAAAAGCTCTATAGATAACTGCGCCAGTAACCAATCTATTCAGATACACGTGACAATAAATATAAAAAATAAAATAAAATATTTGTAAGCATACAGTTAAATCTGTGGACTAAATTTGATACAAAATTGCGCTATAAAAATATAGATATTTTTTGTTGATATTTCATATGGTTGCTATATTAGTTCACTGAAAACAATGTTGTGGATTTACAAAAATTTGAAAGCAATGGCACATGCATTGTGATGACCCTCACATGTGAAGTGGAAAATGTTGATAAAACACTCAAAACACATCTCACACTCTTAATTTAATCACAACTAAGGAGGATGTGTCTGTTACAAGTTTTCCTATGAGTCCATGCTCAAACAGGAAGGGCAGAATTCAAAGAGGAGACACAAACTTGGTATGAATCGGTATTTCTAGACTCTCAAGTCCCAGTGGTATGAAGAATGCCTCTACATTTAGAAACTTTTTGCAGTTTAGTGAGGAAAATACACATACACTAGAAATATTTCCCAGTACATCTCCGTCCATCCGTGTATCAACATATCTCTCTAATTTTTACGTGTCCCCTGAGAAAGTCTGTTCAGCAGACATCCCAAATTATCCACTTTAAATATTCTAAGTGTACCACCCCAAACACACAGCACACATGCTCAGTTGGACAGATACTGAAAGTGGATATCATGTCTGTCTCCTCACATTGGAATCTTGTCACCAGCACAGTTCTAATGGATGGCCAGAGAAAGGATGCCACCCACAGCACCATCTGGCTAATGCCCCGTCCTCTGCTTATGAATTACGCTAAATTGTGCCCAAGAGAGAGAAGCCACATGTTCATTATGAAAGCTGCAGGGGTATTAGAGATCCCCTGAGTCGTGCCAAACGAGCTGCATGTCACAGGACGGTGTGACACACAACACGCCGCTGTGACGGGGGGAAAAATACAACCTTCTCTGCTTTTGGTTGAATAAAATCAAGGGAAGTCTACGCTGATGGAAGAAACCACCATATTAGTGTTCTTACAGGCTGCAGATATTCTTTAGCCTCTGTTTGACCATGTTTAAACGTAAAGAGCACTTAAGTTCAGGTAAAGATTTTAGCTGTCATGGCTACATCCATATCAGACTCCTCTATCATCACCTCTTCTTTGAAGGTGCTCACGACAGCTATGAATTGTGCAGCCTTTTGCAACAGCAGCCCACCATTCAGCCTTTTCAGTCAAATCCATCATACTCATGAAGTGATGTCAAAATTCTTCAACAGTTTTGATAAATTCCAATTTCACCAAAACCACAAAAGAGGTCCTCAGCCTCGCTGAAATTGTGAAATGCAGGTATCAATGCTTTCTGCAGGCCACAGATGTGCATTTTCTCAACATTTCAGAACCAAAATAAACCTGTCTTACTCTCAAATTGTCCAATATGACTATCAGGAACGGGAGGATTAAATGTGAAAGGCTTTAAGGCAAACTGTATTAATTTATAAACTCTAGTCAAGTGATTTGCTGTTTGAATCTAACGAAAGAATGAATGAAATCGCAAGTTGAAACAACTGTCCCAAATTAATTCGCCATTTTCAATTAACAATAGTGTCCAGACTGAAGGTGAATTAATATGGATACTCTTGGATAATCCAAAACGACCACTTTTTTTTGCCAACCTGGAAAAACGTTGAGGATTTCTCAGTAGCTGTTTATGACACCACATCATGCAGTATTTGATGCAAACACTTTTAACATAAACAGCCTAGATACAATTATTTGTAGAATTAATTATACCAGACATGCCATTGATGGACATGCTACTTAAACAATCAATTATGTTGTCTTTCAGCTCGTTTCACTTGCAGGGAAGCTGTATTGTTTTAATGATGTTTCCTGAGTCAGAAATCAGACTAGCAACTGGAATTCCAGCTTCCTGCTTTAAACACAATGTAAGTTCACCACCCCTCCAACCTCATCACTGGGTAATAAGCCACATACTTTTGTGTGTTGCAGTTTGCTAAATGCATCCCAGCATAAACGCCAAAGGACATCTATTTCCTGTCTCTCGAGATTATCCGGGGCTGCAGAAATATGAAATGCCAAAATCTCATCTCATATCTTGTGTGAGATCCTACTGGGGAAATATCTGCAGGAGAAACACATGTTGTTCAGCCTATAACTGCCTGCTAGTGTCTGGAGTATAACATGTCCTTATTCAAACCCTCTGGCTCTAAGTTGACGTAATTTACTTCTTCAGTCTCCCTCCTGACCAGGTCGGGCACTTTAAGATCCTGTCACAAAGACAATTAACTATAAATTCCTTACTTAAATAACTCAAGGGGGGCTATTTTTATGGAAGAGTGGTCTTTAGATGAAGATGAAAGGCTATGATAAGCAACACAAAGCAAGACAAATTATATCCTCTGAATGTTGGTCAAACCTGGAGAACATTGGTGACATGTCTATGTGCCTTAAGCTGTTGATGTAAATTTTATGTTTTGTAACTTTCAGGGACTAAATTGGGAGAAAAGGCTTGTGTTTAGATTTTCTTTTCTGTCCACAGAGGCCAGCTCTGAGCTGAAGCACAATGGCCATTTCCAAGCAAAATGCTTACCACAGCAGCCATTGTACGCAAAACACCATTAGGTGTCTTTATCTGTGTCTAAACCATCATGAGACCAGCCTAACAGCATCTGTCAGTCCCTGCAAAAACTCCCCTGGTACAATAAAAGGCCGGGCTTCCTTGCTGAAAAAAAAAAAATCAAGGATGGAGAACCCAGTGGGGACCCATAGGAAGGCATAGAGGAATAAAATGATCTGCTGCTTCCCCCCCACTTTCATTCCACCACCATTTGTGCCATGCATCGCCGTGAAGGCAGATGGGGGAGGTGGAGGTGGAAATAAAACATGCATGAGTCGCCTGCAGCCCAGGAAAATAATTACTGTCATTTAGCAGACATGTAGAGGAGAGTAGCGCAGCCCAGTGTGCCCACAGTACACTGCCACACCACGCGCATACCGATGAACTGGAGGAAAAACTAAAACGGTAGGATGCTCTGAGGGGGAGATAGTTGTGTAAAAGGTGGCTGAGGGTTTCCCAGTGTGACGGTGAACACAGTAGTTCATTATTTTATATGTCTGTAGCAGATGACTAAATCCTGGTCCAGTTAAAAGACTTACAACTTTTCTTTTTATGCGTTCCTCTCCTCATAGGGATCCAAACATGGCTCCATAATGTATGGAGCCATGCTCTGGCTCCAGCTGTCTCGAAGGACACAAGAAGGACAGTATATTTCTGGAAAGATCAGAGAAAAGGATCTGACCTCTAAGCTTTGGCTGAGGCTAAATCATGTGCTCCCTGTCTAGCTTTTCCTCTGTCACTCATCTCTTCTTCCCTCCTCCTCCCTTTCATCCACATCTGCCCATCTCCCTCTTGTCCCCTTCCACCTTCCCTTCCCTTCCTTCTTCTTTTGCCTGGAGTCACACCACAACCAAAAATTTATAGGAGGTGGAGGGATGCCAGCGCAGGTCAGATGCGGCTTCCCGGCTGCCTCCTATCATTCTTTATGGCTGATGTAGTGGCGGAGCCTTCATTACCCTGAATTATACGCAACGATTATTACTTCTCCCCCCGGCCTATGCAGGACGGCCCTGGCCTTATCATCTTATCATCTTACCCAAGAGGAACGTAATGCAGACAACTTTGGATATATAGCACAACATCTGCCTCCAACATGAGTCCACAGCGGATCTTTGAACTTTACATGCTTGCATCCACAGCATGTGATGTATGTGCTGTGACTGGCATCGTGGCTTTATTTATGGAGAGCTATAATGGGCTGCAGAGGCATGTTTTCTGATGCGGGTTTGGGATTCCATGCTGTGTATAATCTGTGGGTTTAATTAGACTCACTGATCCCCACATGACTAAGAAGAAGTTGTTCTCTCTGGCGTTGAAGTGTAAAACCACCCAGTGTTGTTCAGTGTCCTGTAACTTGCTCTCCAGAGGCTCAGCCACACCTCAGCGGTAACCGTCTCCAGTGTGGTGTTTGAAGTATCTTAGTGCGCAGCCTGCATTTTGGGAAATATTTTCCAGTTGGCTCGTCGAGTGCAGTAACTTCCACATGCTCATTTGTAGTTCTTTTTTCCCCACCCATCTGGTTTTGATGTTTAGGGGAAATGCAGCAATGACCCAACTGCAAAGAAATCTGGTTGAAGTTTCAACCTCATTGTTTAGACTTCATAAATTATATATAAAAGAAGTGTAGGCTGCATGATCTCTTGCTCTATACTTGTGCTCTTGTTGCCCCATTTCTAATCTTTATTGCCATAACTGAGGTGTCAGTGTGAAGTCTGGTAATCTGGGAAATCAGCAGGGAGTTCTGATAGCAGCAAGATCTGGCAGCCCTGATATATTGTACTTTTTCACAATTTATTTTTGAGTGGGCACACTGAGACACTGCATTCTATCACGGTGCAAATAGCAATGCAGGCGCAGAAGGGGGGGGTAGCTGACAAGGACTGGATGACACACATGGTTCAGTAAGTTTCAACATCAAGGGAGGAGATCTCAGGGATTTTGAAAAAGTTGTGCCTTGCTGATATGATACTGTAACATCAGACACACAGAATCAAATTATTTGGTTCCAGTTAAATCTCAGGAGTTATGAATGCATACCATGTGGAGCCATGAGTATGGTTATATTGCTTTTTCCACATGGAAATGTATTATCAGGCTGGAGTCACAAGCAGCTGAGAAGGCATCCAGATCTGCAAAAACAACTTAATAAAATCTCTTAAAAATGGTGTAGGATGAATGGGGAAAATAGTAACAATCTAATTTCAAACAGGTGATGGCGACAGATTATTTTAATCATAATTTGGGACAAAATAAGTATTAATGAAAGCTAAATCTTTAAGGGAGAAATATGGGGAGACTCCAATTTTGTCAACAAATGAAGTTTTTATTATAAACCAATGCTCAGTAAAAAGATATTTTAAGGGATTTGCATTTCTCCATCTATAGAGCCCAAGACTACTGAACAATGCAAAAAAATATAGTTTTAAAGTGAAAACTTAATATAAAAACTGCTGCCTGCTCTTGAGGTTTGTAATAAGACTAAACTATTACACAACTTAATTCTTTTTATTTTACAAAATAGCACGTGAACACTTCATTGTTTGGCCTCCTCACTGCCAAAATTGGGTTTTTTTTAACAATTTTGTTTATGTAAAGGGGGCATTGCAATATGGTAAAGGCTTAATTGTCTGATAGCTTTTCAATGATATTCCTAAGAGGTTGCAGTTTTCAGTTTATGCCACTAGAGGCCCACCCGCCCTACACAATGTAGTTTTAAATAAGTTTTAACTTATTGTTGGTGTTGTTACAAATCTTATCACGTTGATTTCAGCCTTGGTATGGACACATACCAGAGTTACAGTAGTTTCCAGAAAACACACCAATTTCTCCTGTTTGATAACAAAGATGGTCTCAAAATGCAAAGATATTTTAATTTTGTAGATATATTTTAGAGATTCAAAAGGTGTTTGACATCTGATTGTGGCAGAGAGCATAATAGAATCAGATGGTACTGAAATGTATGGATATATTGTTGGTTGAATCTTTTCATTATAAATAAGTTCAGCCATTGGCACAGGGGACGTTAATTTACAGAGCCATTCTCGGTCTCCTCCTGTCTCTGGCACAGACCATCTTTCTTGAAACCAAGGTAAGTTACTGTCTTTATTCCCATGATTCTTTTCAGCTCACCTCAAAGGTCTACACCAAAGAGGGTAAAATAACATCAAAGGAAACAAACTGTAAAACTACTTGAATCTTGAGGATTTAGTCTCACCAATTAATTCGAGTTAATTTTGAATATACAGGAGGCAGATACATCTACTTCCAAGTGTGAATTGTCCTTTCTTCAAATTGTACTGAATGTGGCAAATATATCAGCTGTACTGCAATGTGGCTAGCAGCTTATAAGTTATACTTATTTATCTATTTATTTATGTCAAAAGACCCTTGATCTGAGCTACAACCAGACTTAATTTAGCAAACTACAAAAGTTGGCAGTTTTATACAAAAAGTGGAAACTGAGGCTCTTGGGTAAGATTATGGTTCCAGCAGATAAAAGGACAGTTCATGTGTTTATAGCAGGCATGTGATGGGTTGCTAACATCAGCTTCCTATGTGAAAGTTAACATACATGTCTCCCACTCACCACAAAATAGCCACACCCTGACTCTGTATTTCATACCGTACTAAAGACACTCCTACATCAGCTTAGGCTTCAAAAGACTCGAATGGGTTTGCAGTAGCATCCCTCAGTGGAGTGTGGGAGCCGTTCTGTCAGTCAGTGCTGTGTTTGCTTACTTGAAGCAAATAAGTGAACTTAGCATGAGACCACAACACACACATTGCCATCAGGACCATCAGTGGGCATAATTACAGAACTTGTGCTGTATCATGACCAAAATGTAAATACAGACTCAGCAGGGGATTGCTGACAGGATTTGGATGGCACATGCATACAGACACAAAAACACACACTCCTCCCCCAGTTTCAGTGTGGTGCTATATCAGGCAGTCAGGCAGAGAGTCGGGGAACAGTAACAGGGCTATTAGGACTCCCAGGGACCCTATCGATCTCCTCATTGATCCCCTACTGCCTTGGTTGGTCCAGACAACTGTGTGGGTTTGCACGGCCACTACCAGAAAGAGCAGCGAAACACTTCAGATAAAAGCATGCAACAGCAGACGATGGACGTAAAAGAGAAGACAGAGAGCCACTTAGAAACTTTAAAACCTTCCATTGCTCCCTCCTTATCCCTAAATCCTTTTCTTCAAGACTAAGTACCAAAAATCACTTTTTCTTTCAACATACATGGCTCTGATTTGATTTATCTCTTGTCTGCAAAAGCATCTCTCGAACAATAAAACAACACCACGGCTGAAGGATGAGGTGAATGGTTTTACAGCATGAAGATGTAATCTTAAAGCTGGGCAGATTTATGTTCTTTGGGGAAAAAGAAAAAAAAAAACGACGGGGAAAACTTGGCAACAATCTGCAGTCTTATAGAGCATCATCATTATTGAAACCAGGCAGGCAGGAACCTTCACCCAGTCTCAGAGTGGGTCACAACATGTTACATATGTGCCTACAGCATCAGAGATAATTTAACTCAATTTGATTACCCTATCAAACCTGCTGTTGATGGAGAAAGTGGGAAATATTCCCTCTTCACATGATTATCAAGCAGTAGGCCACTGCATGTCTCTCTCCCAGTATCATCTGGCCTTTGTAAAACAGAACAATACAACATTGCCCCTAGTGGAACTTCAATGCTACTAATAGTGCCACTTGCTGTCAATGCTCCTCACACTATAGTTTATGTGCATAAATTGCCCGTGTAACACAATCATCGAAACAATCTAATTACTGATATCTATTGATTTAGTGACCATATAACAAGTAAAGTTGTACACTGCTGAGTGCGCAGTTGGACCCTGATTGATGACGGGAGATGGCAGGTCCTCATCAGAGCCCATCTGATTAATATCCGGCCCTTCACTCCCTTCCTCACAACTAATGGCTCCCTGTCTCACCCTGTCTATTATTATCATTCAATAATGGGATCTAAAAGAAGATGTGTGTGGCTGTGTGTGTGTTAGAGAGAGATGGCAGGTGTGGTGGGTTGCATATTAAATTTGTTAGCTGCTTACATGAACCTCCTACATTAAAACCTTGCTAAATGTCTTCATTCTTTTGTTAAATGCACATTTTAATGCAATGTTAAGATGAAGGAGTTGTTCCTCTATCTAGAAATCTTGCATATATAATATGCAACAATGTAAAAGAAAAGGATAACCAAAAGAAAAAAACAAAGACAGTTGAGACTCCCAAGGAACGTTTTTTGCATGAGTTTTACTTTGTCATTTTTCTGCAATGACATTAGTGAAAAATTAGTAAAAGTTGAACTAAGTCATAGCTTAATTGAAAATGCTAACACAACATGATAAATACTAGCCATTTAAAGCAAAGCTCATTTAACTATAGTGTGCTATAAAATGTGTTTTATATAATAAATTAGATTTTAAGCAAATGCGAGTAATATTATTCTCACACTTATCTTTAAGTTTAATCACTAATCTTGACCCAGCAAAGCAGATCTGAGTAGAGAGAATACTAAATTTAATCTGTCAAAGAACTGAATCCTCATTGTAGTCATTTGTCTTTTATTGTTTCTTTTTTTTCAAGCAGTTATTTGATCATCTTTTTGTATTGTTTTAGTGTGTTTTTTTATTTCAATTATGCTGTCATCAGTTATTTTGTTCAGGTTATTGGACCTTTGTTAAGACTTTTACATTGTTTGCATCTTTAATTCCAGTATTTTCCTCATGTGGACCCTCCACTCTGTGTGTGTGTGTGTGTGTGTGTGTGTGTGTGTGTGTGTGTGTACATGTGTAAGATTATGAAAGGGTAAAATCTATTTTCTAAATGATTCTTCTTTTTACCTTGTGGTGGGAAGGATTGTGTTTTCTAACATACATAGATTGTATTATGATGTAAAGAGCTTTGTGTTGCTGTGTTGCTGTGTGGCATTTACTGTATTATGTATGAAATTAGATTTGAACTTGCAAAGTAACAACACTCATTCAGTCCAGTGCTAAGTACAACACTCTCCTCCAGAATGTGCCAAAGTGGAACAATATAGTACAGAAAAAGGTAAATAAGGAAATATAAGCTTTGTCGTTCTGTAGGATCTACTTAAGTGGAGTAAATCCGATTAGATCCCACCACTGGTAATGTTTCCACCTTAAAGGGTACGTTTAGTCGAAGTAGAAACCTACAGAGGAACTATTTTACCAAACAGTCTCCATAAAGGCTAAAGGCTGTGTATTTTACTAATCGTTTTAAATACTAGGACAAACTAGCTTTAATAAAGCTGAACATAGGTTCAGGTACATTTGTCCCAAAAGTAGAACAACTAGTATGTTTTACAGAACAAGTTGACAAAAGTTGGAAAATAAGCAGAAAAATATCAGAAAACAGTAAACAAAATTCTCCAGAAGTCAAAGTGGTGTCACCAAGGGATAGTACTGCTACCAAATATATATCAAGTTTTAAATCTGGTGGCAAAGTCAAACACAAACCATCAAATACAGAAGCTTAAGTATGGGAAACGTTGTGGCCTTAAAGTTCGCCTGATCCAAACCTTTTTGCACATTTATTACTGATAGGATTAAAGGTCCTTTCTAGCCACAACAGAAATACATTAAATGGAAAATATTTTGAATTAATGTAGTTCCACAGGCTCATATGTTAGACGATTAAAGCTTTACTATGACTTTACAATATCCCTGGTCTGAGTCTGCCCAGTTTGACCCTCTGGGCTGTACTTCGATTTATCATAATGTGGGTGACCCTAACCTATGAAACTTTACTTATTCGTCAATGTAAATGATTACCAAGTAGTTGTATTCTTTAAACATTAATAGAGATAATTTTCACTCTGCTGTCCTCCACAAGGGCCCTTTGCAATGATACAGCTGCTGCGCTGGTTATGATGGTCCCTATCGTTTTTTTCCTCTGTGGCTTTCTTTAGATTGCCAAGGAGCTGCATATCAAATACCATCATTCCCAGCAACAAGGCCATCACAGGCTTCAAAACAGACTCACGCGCAGTGATTTTAAATAAATAAAAGGAGTCACCAGAGGGAAGCAGGAACACACTTTGAGATAGGATTTCTCACCTGCAGAGGAACTGTTGTAATGAAACCAACACTGAAATCCCCATGAGCACTAATGCACTCCCCGGAGGAACCAGATGAGACTTGTTTCTGTTTATTTGCTGTATCTGCACAGACAGTACCATTCTCCTGTCTTAAAGACTTCAGTTTTTTTCCTTGAATAGCTCAACTGATATCAGTCCAGACACTATGAGATAACTAAAGATAAAGCAGTCAGAAAAAAAACTTTGTCATTATTACCAACTTCAAATAGAGTAAAGTTCTTATAGTGTTCCGAGCACCACAGTCTGTCACTTCTGGGATTTATACATTTAATCAGACTGATACACGCAAGTGATTTATACCTTGCTTATCGGAGTGCCAGTATTAAGACTGATTTCTTGATAAATTCTGCATAAAAAATAAGCAGATATACTATATTGGCTTCGTCGGGCCGTGATCTCCGGCTCTCACTGGAGCGATTCTCAGCCGAATGTGAAGCGGCCGGGATGAGAATCAGCACCTCCAAATCAGAGACCATGGTCCTCAGCCGGAAGAAGGTGGTTTGTCCCCTA
>JAVQJG010280833.1:0-17345 GCA_036024015.1 Craterocephalus amniculus
TAGATAGATAGATAGATAGATAGATAGATAGATAGATAGATAGATAGATAGATAGATAAATAGATAGATAGATAGATAGATAGATAGATAGATAGATAGATTTGTATTTGACCTCTTTAATCTGCAGATAAATGTTGGCACTATCTCAAAATGTTTTAACGAAACTGTTATCATCCCAAATATTTACGCGTGTGTTTTTGTTTAGTCTAGACAGCCTTACATCATTCTGGCAGTCGTGTCTGTATGTTATTGTGTCTATTGTGGCTTACTACAGCGTGTCATGCTCTCTCAACAGGCACGGTTACACATGGCTTGTGATGCCCTGACCTACAACTCCCCCTCTTGTTTGTCGGCGGTTGTTTGGCCTACTTTCATCACAAACATGGTCATTTGTTTTGTTTTGCATTTCCATAAAAGTGGAAAAAACAAATGGTGGGGAGGGTGGGGAGGAACAGCAACTGGCAGATTTTAGTTGTTATTGTACGTATATATTGGATGATGAATGCATTGGAGTTTATGATAGATTATTTGTTATTAACTTATTAGAAATGAATAAAAACATCAAATAAACATAAGCTATCAGCAGTGTTAAGTTGTCAAGTCGCAGGTGTTCTGTTTAGAAAACTACAAACTAAGTCAAAACACAATAGCCAATTTGCATAAATGTTATTTTTCAGCTGTGAGGGTCTTTTCTGAGCTTATGGACACCAACTGAACTGTGATGCAGCCGGTAGCGCCTCAAACTGAATCCGCCCCTCCTTCCATTCTTCTCACTCCATTGACAGTAAGGATACTACAGTTCATTAATGAGTTTGCTCAATGGCTCTTTAAGAGTCCTTAATTAGTGGCACACTGACACTAGTCAAGCCCAAAACCAGGAGGAAGGGGAGGGGCAATGCTGGGAAGAATTGGGCACACTGGGGGAGGGGACTACAGTCCTCAAACATTTTATCTTCAGAAGAAAGAAAACTGTCATTGACGCTATTTTGAATTTTCAGTCCGACAATCTTGTTCAGGGGGAAAATCAATTGCTTTATATGAGGAACTCAATCAAATAAAATTGATTAGGTGTTTGAAAGGGGTGCGACATGGATGGCACTCCCAGGCAACGCAATGAACTGTAGCAAACACATGTGATTGAAAAGCTTTAAATGGGTGTCAAACAAGCAGGGACATCATGTTTGACTTAAATTATCAGCAGTCCCACAGGAGGCTTGTGGGGACGGCTCCCGGGGGCTGGAAGTGCGTGCTGAATACAAACAGGGGATTCAACGGTGACCAGTGGGTCAGCTCTGGGAGAGGAGCGGGTGCTGGTTGCTCCTGAGGGACTTGGCGACATTCCTGCAGCAGCCTTTTTAATTTGCTGGACATGATTCCTCCCTCCTCCTCCTCCCTCCATCCCGAGGCAGGCGCTAACGGGACAGACAACACTTGCGGCTTCGAGTGCATGTTTGGTGGGGGGTGGGCATGCGGTGAGGGGTGGGCTGTTGTTGGGACCCAGATGGGGTAATGGGGAGTTGAGAATCAGGTTTACAATGCAATTGTGTGGCTTTGGTTTGAATAATGATTACCCCAAGCTACTTCTGCTCACTCAACAACACTGGTTCCTCAACATCACTTCTTGGCTAATAACACAAGCAGTGGTCAGATATAAAATAGAGATATATCATCAAATTGGTTGAAACTATATCATAAACTGTATTTGTGATTATCTTAACTCCTACATTAATGCAATTAAGTTTAAATCTGCCACAAGTGTGCTGTTGGTGCAAATTTAATGCCTACAATATCAAAGAATCTCTATTTTTTTATTGAAAGAAATTTTAATTTTAGCCAAGGTCTTGATGTTTTCTGAGCCCCTCTCCAGTCCACACCACCGCATCCTCCACCACACTCTACCAGGATGCTTGACTAATCTGTTTGTAACACGTGTGTTGCCTCTGAACTCGACATACCCCCCTTGCCTGTTTTTAACCTTCCATCCCTCCCTCCTTCCAAGCCGACAGTCATCACAGGTTCAGCTCCAGCACCGCTAGCCAGCCCAGGGAGATTGAAATGTTAAGGGCAGGGACGACAGCTCCACTAATTAAATTCCCCAGGTTAATCCCCACAGATCCCCTCATCACACTCTCCAGCCAGGCCCTGCAAGAAGACAAGAGGCAGAGACCGGGGAGAACAACAAACAAACATTCAGTGTAATGAGTAAAAAGAGAAAAAAAAATAACAGTAAAAGATGTACGAGACACTTAAAGGATTACATAGAAAGGTAATATATGAAGAAACACGTATCGATGTGAGACAAGAGTAAGGCAAATAAAAATTTGATTTGAGGTTTGGAAAGCCTTTATAATTCTCTGTACTTTTGCATGAATATGATGCAAAACATCCAATTTTAATGTAAACCCTAAAAGCAGAGAACTAAAGCAAAATATTAATGTGTGATCCAACAAAAGTGGATTTCTGAAACTTTGGAAACCTCTGGTGCGTCTAAAAGCTGCATCTATATGTAACACTTAACCTGTCCTTTATAGCTTCAACCAACAGCTTGAAGTCTAAGATGATCTCTGGTTTCCTCAGATAAACTGTTCACTTCAGGTCTTTCCACAATGTTTTCTATACTTGATCCAAGTCAGTAGTTTGACTTATCCTTAGGGCTGGGCAATATATTGAGATTTTCAAATATAACGAGACTATGTCACAGGAGATATAGAATAAGGGAATATCGTTTATATCGAGTTTTTTGTTTTGAGCTAAATACATCTTTTTTGTAGCATTTTGCACAACTGTATCCTTGTTATGTCCATTGAAATTTTTTTTTTATCATTTTAATCTAATACACATTTAGTTTAATTTCAGTCAAACATTTTAATGCAGATGTGCTTCTAACCCTTAATAAAAATGCATTTAGCACTCAAGACTGTAAATTTGAACCGTCTCCTAGGTTACTTGACCAAAATAAATTATATCGGGATATAGATCGTATATTGTGATGAAGAAAAAAAAATCAACATATGAAATATGGTTCATATGGCCCAGCCCTACTTGTCCTAATCTACGAACTAGCATGTGTACTTAAGATACTCTTCCCTCTGAACGCAGTTGAATGGATGATTGCAGTTTTTTATCATACCATTTTACACTCACGGATTATCTCACTGAATGAAACCTGTTGAATCTAATTTAATCTTTAAATCACTGTTCACTCTCAGTTTCTTATGTTTAAGAAAAATTTGAATCTCTAAAGATTCGTAAACTCTCAGTAAAACCAAAAATGCTGTTTTCAAAAGCTTTTTCCAAAGATGAGGAATCTCTCAGCTTGCACCCTTGGCATTCTCAGGTGATCAACACAAACCACAAACATGTCATCATCTCAGCATGTACAGAGGCCTCATGTCTGACCCCATGTAACTGCAGGACACAGGACTCCTGACCTGCTGACCATCAACTATGTGACCCTGCAGAATCCCAAGAGGCTCTGAACTACACTTCCTCTCCTTATCAACAGTCAGATAGCAGAAAAGATGTAAGAGTGAGGCTGTGTTCACAGATACGCTGTTGTGAAGACATAATCTAGCTGATCCTGGCTGATAGATAGGTGAGCAGATTTTATAGAAAAAAATAGAGCAGGTGCTTTTGCATATGGTGGGTGTGGTGTTGGGGAAGATGTGCGTATATTACACAGAGTAGGCGTGCTGCGTCACAGACACCACGCGCCTGCGTTGTGGCTTCGCTCAGAGGTGTAATGCCTGATTAGGGGATTACAGGAAAGTGCTTCTTTGCAGTTCTGTGAGAAACAATTATTAACATGTTGGTGTCTCTAATCCTGGATAAACACAGCTTTTCAAGAACAACAGCGAGTCATTTTTTGCCTCTTTTTTTTATAAAAAAAATCCTTGTTTAAACCCCGTAGTCACTTGAACTCCAAAGCCTAACTAATACCAGCAGAGGAGACAGGCCAGCCGTGTGGAACACTGTCATTACAGAGGTTGTGCTCTTGGTGGAAGACATGGCTGGGCAGCAGGCCTTCACATCAGAGGGGAAATCCAAATTTAGCTTGGGGAGAGAGAAGCATTGTGCTGAGCACTGCTTGTTGAAAGGGCATTAGACTGAAACATGTTCACAGCTTGTAATCTTTTATTTGTTTGTATACTTGTCTTGTGTAATCTGCTTTCTAGTAACACAGAGATGAATTTCTAAGTCATGCTGGGAAACCAGCGGATGACAAGATCCAGGTGGGCTGGCGTCACAAGGACTAACAGCAGGTTGATGCTGCAGAGTAATGTATGTTAATGTGCCCTCGTTTCCCCCCAAAACGGCTGTAATAGGCCTTCTGGAAAAGGCTATTTCTTCACATCATTCATTAGTTCATCCCATAGCATATTTATACCATCTGCAGTGCTTTTAACAGGTTAAACTGAAACATAGCTATCAGTTAGAAGTGAAGAAATAGCATCTGGTAACAACGTGTCACCAAAGTAATTATCTGAGCCTCTACTAATGTGTGGAGGCATGTGTAGTGTCACAAAACAAGCAAAGAAACACACAACCCCGGCTGACCACATTTAAGACTGCTGAAGCTATTGAGTGGAACTGAATGTGATAAAAGTCAAGCAGGAAGCAATCAACCTCCTGTTGATGCCTGAGCCACCCATCTACAGACATCCCCCCGCCTCACACACTTTTATCATTTCAGTGTTGCCTGTGGCTCTGAAATACAGCACATCAAAACAGCCTGCAAGTTCCATTTCTGATTTCCTTCAACCTGCTGACTGGCCATACTGTCCACTTCCTGGCACTTTGAAGAGTATCATCTCAGGCGGCTCCCCTGTCACATTTCAAGTCCCGAGAAAAGATGAAGAAGGATATAACACAAGTATAATTTGGTTTATCAATCCTGACCAATTTCGATGTAACAAATACCTGTTTTTAACTGCAAATGGTGAAGAAATGTATATAAATAATTCAAGAATTGTCTTTAATGGAAAACAATGGGTAGACGTCAGGATTTAGAATCTAGTGTGATCACTGTGTTTTTAATAACCTCTGGTTTCCATCTGAACAGGAGCAGTCCTGAAGGTGCTGGTGTGCGATGTTGGGGATGTGTTGTGTTGTGCCCATCTGGCAGGGAAGGGTTTAGCCCTAATCCCAGAGCCCCTCTGCAGAGAAGCCCCAGACAGTTGATCACTGAACCCCCTGCTGGTTCCTCTACGCTCCTGACCTCCTCTGCACATAAACACACACACACACCCCTGGCACAAGAAAACACGAACGACACAACGCTCGTCAAGATGAGTTTTCGACCCTAATATTCCAAGTCAACATTGGTTGAGGAGTTTGGATGTTTACCGGATGCACGCAGTTTAAAACAGCAGCTGCACAAATAAAAAAAAAAACACTGAGAAAGATGGAGAAGAATCAGAACAGGAAGACACATAGGCGAGCATGCCGAGGGTGCAAAGACTTGTTTTTGTCAGGCCATATAGAATAACTCATTTATCACACACACAACTGCAAACAGAGTAAATATACACACACATAATTACAAAAACAGACAGATAGGCAAACACACAAAGACACCCAGAAGCAGTCACCCAGCCATACACACCACACACCTAACCACTGATAATCCCCTAGACACAGGAACACACACACACTCACACACAGAGCATCATTATGTTTATCACTGTGAACCAGCCCACCGACACCCATCACTCTAATTCCATTTGTCTGTTTAGATTCGTTTTGCTTTAATCCTCCCTTGTTTGTCCACATCTGCGAGCACTGCAACGGCGGAGAACCCAGCAAGACCGAGGAACAACAGAGAGGCAAGAGCTCGCAGGGAGCGCTCTCCCTCCTGACATCCTGCTCCCTCAGAGCTCCAGCAGAAAGGGGGCAGACGGGTATATCTGCCTGCCCAGGGAGAAGCTTCCTGTCCCAGCCGGCGAGCCACCGCCAGGCCCGCAGGCCCCCGGTAATCACTGCAAACAGTCAAACATCCAGTCACACAGGCTCTTACACCAACACAACATTACAGGCTTTTTACACAGTATTACACCACATCTTATTATCCCATTCAAGTCCCTCTATTAGCTCAATTGGATGGTGGGATTTTCATTTGTAAATTGGAGGATTTTAGATTAACTTGTCTGTCAGTGATGAAATGCCCCCTGAGACTGTGAATTTTGTGACCAATCACATTTGAATCAATGCTTTCGCGTACTGCACATGAATGGCTCGGTGTCAGCAACAACTTTAACCTGGATTATGTATTGTACGTGTGATGCAGCAAAGATTTTATCTACATAGCATCTCAGCTTAAAAATAAAAAAAAGCAGCCATATGCATTAAACAAATCAATTCCATAGATTTTTTTATATAAAGCTGAGATTAAGCACTATTGGCCTTATATAGCAGGTCTAATGGGGAGTTATTAGGATGATAAACATTAGCTACTACTGTATATACACCTAGCAGCAACATTATGCAGAACTGAAGCTGGTTGGTTGAAAGGAGACGAATGAATTTCCCCTCTTCCTCCCCAGGCCCTCCATTCAGATACAGAGGGAGAGAAGGAGGGAGAAAAAGGCACCTCCAGCTAGTCGAGAGACCCGGCAAATTATGAAAATGCCTCTCTGTGTCCTAAATGGAGGCCGAGCTCTTTAATGTGGCACAAAATTAGAACCTGGGGGAGGAAGTGTGGCCCGCTTGATTGGCGAAACCCCTCCTGGCCCACCACCCCCCTCCTCCTTCTCAAAGCACACAAGATATTATCCTGTGCCTGGTGGCACTCTCTTGTACTGGGAAAAGTGAAGGACCCCAGAGAGAGCCCGGGGGTGTCCATAAAGGTGCCTAATTTGTCAGTTTACTCCTCAATTATTTAAATAGATCTAAGAAGGGAGCGGAGAATGAGGCTTTCTCCACCTCGTCGCAGTGAAAGCAAAGAGAGACCTTTCTCCAAGGTAGCCATTTTCAATTACGCTCTGCAGCGCCGTCTTTGATATACAGAAGTGCAGCGGTGGAGAGGGGCTCTATCACATAAACAAAGGTGTGTACACAAGATAACAACGGGAACTTAGGGGATAATATTCAGTTTGCTCGGAAGAACTCAAAGTTACTCTACATTTACACGTTTGCAGATTAAAACAAACTTTTTTATGGAGACGTGTGCGGAGCATTGGAAAAATGTTGCACACGCACTCGCATGTGCACACACCAGTGAGGATTAAGGTGAGGTTTGGTTACAGTCTGAAGCTATTGTTACTCCTCCCTCTGCTCTTCAATCCATCCACGCCATCAGGTTATAACTGCTCCCACCGTCTCTCTCACCCCCGCTATCCTATCAGCACCTCAC
Organism: Craterocephalus amniculus; assembly: GCA_036024015.1. Classification (NCBI taxonomy): domain Eukaryota; kingdom Metazoa; phylum Chordata; class Actinopteri; order Atheriniformes; family Atherinidae; genus Craterocephalus; species Craterocephalus amniculus. Next base: position 7,352 of record JAVQJG010280833.1, read on the forward strand.
ACCCAGCAGGAGTACCAGCTCACACAGCCTGGCAATGCCATCTCCCAGCCAGAGAGACCACTGGAGGTATGTGTGGCCTGGGGCCAGAGATTACCAAGCACTTGCAGATTGATCCAGGAAATAGAGATGTGGCATTCCCCAACCCTCTAACCTGCCATATCTGCCTCTGTTGTTTGGGTTGAATTATTTTATATGGGAGAGGTTGTGTGGGTTGAGGAGGATGAGCCTGCTGCGAAGGTGGAGGGAGCCCACACAGAGTCCTACAGTGACCTTATCGCTCACAAGCTTCTGGTGCAGGCAGGTAACAGACCTTCCAAGTCTTAAAGCTTCATCTCTACAGTCGAGGGAGGAACAATAGTCTCGGTGCATCCGTGCAAAGACAAAAGCATCGCCCTTTAAACGCAGGAAAACACTTGAGAGGCGCAAAGTAACCCAAATACAAACAGTAACACAATGAAGAGCCCTACAAACACCTGTACAAATAAACCGAATAAAGCTGCAAACATACTGTGCCTGACACACAAATAAGTGTCTACCATGCAAACAAAACACACAACTGAAGAGTGACGGCAAACAAAAAAACCTGAGAAGTCCATCATGACATCATGTCAACACAGACTGAAGCTAATGGGCCGAATTCCACCCAAATACACACGGACGACTCGCCAATTAGCTAAAGGAACGGCAACTCATTAAAAAAGTTTTAGAAAAACCCAGCAATTTAGTAAACAGCAGAATAACAGCGAGCAACCCCTTCCAGCGAGGAACATGTTGAGTTTAGCGGAGAGCATCTGCTACCTTCGCAAAGATGGGTGGCACCTGGTAAACATCCTTGAAACAGGTTTCTCATGCTTAGGAAAAAGGATCTGCAGGCAAAGTTTTTCCAAGTGTGAGATTCTGCAAAATCTGTGGCCAGCTCAGTGTATCATGCCTCTCACACCCTCTGTTCTCTTCCCAAACGCGAAACCAACACACCCCGGCCCTCCGCCTCTCTCCACTCCAAGCTTTCCATCCAGCCAGAGAGAAGAGTGGAGATAGGCCCAGTTTGCTAAAGCTGTCTTTTCAGCCCCTGCTCCCGCTCGGTCTATCTGAGATACACAGCAAGCGGAGGTGTCGCTTTTTCCGTTGGCATTTCGGACAGTATCTACTTATAGACGAGAGAAAAGGAGAAAAGAAAAACAGAAGGGGTATTATCAGGGAGGGATGAGAGCAGCAAAGGCATTTTGTCTTTTTATTCCCCTCCTAAGCCCTGGGCTTTGCTCCCAATCCGATTGGTCGATACGGCCAGGGATGTAAATGAAATGCAAAGAGGAATAAGGCTTGCTTCCCATCTCTAGTGTGTGCCCCCCTAAGTCCCCCCACCACCACCACCCCACCCGCTCCCCCTCCTTCTCCCTTCTTTCTCCATCTCACTCCGTCTTGCTCTCTGGCTGTTTATGGTGTTGTGTTTCTGTCTCCCCATTCACAGACTCGCCGCACTCGGTTTCCGTCTCACCCTGCTCACTTTGCCTCGTCGCCCCCCGCCCCCCCCACACAAACCCACACACTCACTGCATCCCTCCTCTCTCCCTGGCTGGGCTCACAGCTCTTATCTCCTCAGACGCCCCACATTCCAACGTTGCTGTGGCTCCCTGCCTGCATCCCTGGTCACGGCGATTCCACGGGTTCCCACAATCCTCGGCAGCTTGCTGATTTAGGGTGGGCAACTGACTCTCGGAAACAGGGGAGAGGAGAGGAACAGAGGGGTTGTAGAGAGGCAGGGTGAGAGGGGTAGATGACAATGGGGGGAGGCAGCAGATAGCTGAGATGTCAATATGAATCTAAACCAAAATATTTCAATGAAAAAAAAGATGTTAAACAATTAATTAGAAAAAGGATCTTTATTAAAATATTTTTAATCTGTGGTTGACTGAGGTACAATTATATTTATTTATATTTACTAGGGGTGTGAATCTTGCGGCAACTCACGATTCAATTCGATTTCAATTCTTGGGGTAACGATTCGATTCGGTATCGATTCTCGATTCAAACCAATCTTAATTCACATTCAATAATCATTTAGTAACAAAACCTTCTGATTAAATCAGTTCCTCTATAAGTCAGAAACGGCTCTGAGGAATTGTTTCATTAGTTGAAAAAAACTGATCATTTTCATCAAAAAACGGTTTAAATTTAGCTAATCTGGCAAAGTTTAAGATGTCTTTGTCACTTAGCAGCAGCTTTGAAAGTCAAACTAATCATTTTTTAGCCTTTTAAAAAAATAGATTCATGGAAATTTTGAGACGATTCTGAATCTTGACGAACAAGAATCTCGATTCCAATTAAAAACACGTTTTTTCAACACCCCTAATATTATTTATTCATGAGACACCAAACTGTCTGCACTATAGCAGGTCAAACCTCCTCTTCGTGTCGGCTGACAGCCGCTACCCAGGCCTGCGAACAGAGAGGACAGATTACACACGCACTCACTGTCCGTCACTTCTGAGTCATATCTCAAAAAGCAGGCTTCTTCTGAGCGTTTCATAACGCAAATGGCAATATGCTGACCTCCGCTTGACATATTTCATGGCACACGGCCTATTAACACCAAGATTTGTTCAAAGGAGGAAAAAAAAGAGAAATAAGTCGTCTGTGACTGAGGTGTCAGATCCTGAGAACGCGTCAAAGTCATACAAAGACAAGAAGCTTTCTTTGGTCCGCTGTCCACCTCTTCTCTCCAGTGGTCACAGGACTAGCAGTTTATTTTCCTGGAGGTTGGGAGGTGATGATCTAGTGCGTCTACTTGCTTGCATGAGTCTGTGCTTCTCTCATTTTACTTTTCACTGCGCCAATCTGTTTATCGAATATGTTTATGTTCGGATCTGGCAGAGGAAAAAAGCTTGAGTGGAGATTTAAGCATGTGCACAAAAACAAAAACCGACACACACACACATAGAGAAACACACCTCTAAAAGGGTTCCTGGCATTGTGACATTTCACATTTCATTTAAATCCACGAGGGATTACAGCCCTCCTGTTAGGAAGGAAGAGAGGGGAAAAAAACACTCATCGAATCCATTAGTTTGAAACATTTAAAGGACCATCCAAGATAGACTGATGGAGGGATAGAGGGGTGGGTGTGTGAGGACTGCGTGGCAATGTGCAAGTCTGTCCTAGATTAAACAGCCGCTCTAATCCCCCATTTCTGCCCCCAAATTGGGTTTCCCTCAATCTCGGCATTGCCGTCCTAATGTGAGAAAAAGAGAACTAGAGCAGAGGCTGAGGCAAAATAATCAGCAAGTTAAAAGCTCTGAAAACAGAATGGGAGACAAAAAAAAGAACAAGATGTAAAGATAAACTGAATGTGTGAGTTTTAAGGGGAGCAGGCAGATCTTGATTGAGGTCAGAAAAGGCTTCTTGAAGTCTTACTTTGTCCTTCTGTCGGTCAACTGTAAACATTTATCAAACAAAGAACGTTTGATTGTTGGAGCTCAGATCTAAATAGCACTAAATCAATCTGTTTCCATCTGGAGAACCAATTTGAAACCATGAGAAAAGGCGCATCGACTCAGATTTGATTCCCAGGCTGGTCCATTGTTTGGTCTTGCGACAGACTCTGTTCCAGCTCCACGAGGATCTTATCAAGGGGTTTGCTTCCGACTCTGATGGAGCCTGTCTCTCTCTTTGAGCAGGTGAGTAATGGCTGAGCGTATGGCTGGTGCTTGTGGATCAGTGGGTTCCTTCTCTAAGTAGCGGCTGAAGTGCTGTGTGCTGCAGGTCAGCAGGCTGTCTGGACTGTAGCCCCGGTGACCCGAGCGGAGCAGCCTCTCACAAGCAAGCGCCAGGTTCTTGTCCCAGTTTGGCGGGTAGTCCGAGTGGGCCCCCACGATCTCTTTATACAGCTGCCCCGCAAACACACACACACAAACACACACATGTAACAACAGATATAACTAAAATACTTTCCACTCTGATCTGCCCAATTATGCTGGATCAAATCAAATCAAATTTATTCATATAGCACTTTAAAACAACCAAAGTTGAGGACAGAGTGCTTTACAGAAAAGGGAACTAAAAAGATAAAGCTGGATGACATAATTGTTGCACGTTTGCTGAGGTCAGACTCACAGTGTACGACAGCTCGAAGAGGCGTGCTTCCCCCTCTCCCTGCATCCTTTCTGCCAGGTCAAACAGAAAGAAAGCCGTCTTCATCCTGAAACAAAGCACGCAGGCTCAGGGCTAAGTGCTGGATGGATGAGCCATGCAGATCCACACTTTCAGACGCACCACTTCGATGGAGTTACTTATGTAGATGCAGCCACCAAATAGATCGTACATGTAGATGCTGCACCACGCAAGGCTGGTTTATGGAGATGTTCTGGCGGGCAAGTATGCATCGTGACGCAGCTTTTTATTCGCATGCTTGCAAAATTCGAACATTCTAAAGAAAAGGCAAGTGTCTCCTGTAAAGCGCTCTAACATACCTGGCTTGCCACATCTCCTCGTTAGCGACACGCTCCCAGGATGCAGGATGGAAACTGGCCAAACCAGAGGAGAGAGAGACAGAAAAAAAGACTTCTTTTTATCTAAAACAGCTCCAAGCATTAGCTTCTACCCAGTTCCACTGACTATAAATGATTATTTATGTGAATACATTGTTCCAGTCAGCTTCGCAGGTTTTGAAAGCCTAAAATTCAATGTTTGCTGCACAAACGTTAAATGACTGAGCAACAATACCAGCCAGCACATTAGACATGGAGTTAAACCACATCTGCCTTTTTTCCCCACTTTGTTGACTACAAACACTTGACCACTTCTTCAAAAGAATATTTTAGCGAGGTTTCTGAGCTAATATTTGGCTGGTGGGCATCTCCGGACACGCTTGTCGTAGGGGTGCGGGAAATAATGTCACAGTATTCAGCCGTGGATATCTGAGTGAAAGAAGGGCTGCTGGCAACAGCAACTGAATATGGAGCTTTGACTAATTCCAGTTTTGACACAGTTATTGACAAAATGCAATAAGAAACTCATTATTTTTCATCTTCAGTCTCATTTCAAATGGCTGAGGGCCTAATGTCTTGCTCTGGTTGAATTCACAAAGAGCAGGATCGCAGCATGGGAAGATAAAATAAGGAGTACAAGCTCACTGCAGGAAGCTCTGTGGAAGCAAGACCACAGAGAGAAGGGCAGCAAGGGGATTTATTCCAAAGGATTTGTCTATATACTTCATTTCTGGAGGGGAGGGGGTAACAGCGGTCTACAAAAATGACACCTTGCTAATTTTAATCCCTCAGAAGTCTCTCACACAAACAAAATAATAAAAAATTAATCCTACATGTAATGCTTCTTAAAATACATTGACAGAATTTGATAGAAATGCGCGTGGAAACAAACAAAAGCAAATTAAAGTGAAATCTTCCATGTGACCAACACACAGACAAGAGTTCAAGGGTTTTAGTGTGTTTGTGTGCACCTGTCGTGCGGTTCGCTCCAGTTATAGATGTTTCGGGTGCGCCGAGCCCACTTTTCAGGGTGAAACTGCCTCTGAACAGGCACCAAATAGTCGCACACACCCAAGGGCCAACGAGTGAAACTACGCTCCCAGCTTAGGTCTCCCTCAGACAGCCCTATGCAGGCAACCACATCCCTCCTGCAAAGAGAAAAAAAAATCCATTTAGTTGTTGAAAATGACAAAAACAGCATTGGAATAAAACATTTCCTCATATCACAACACCGTCTAACGTCCCCTCAATCCAAGGCTTCTGGAAAACCCTGAGGGTTAATCCTACAGGTCAGCGTTACCCCACCAGCAGACACACACGTTGGCCTGGCAAACACTGCCCCCTGGTGGGCTTGGCATTAACCAGGCCCCATCCAGTTTCTGGGTCTCGGTTACTCATGGGGGAGTCTACATGAGAGCAGGGAGCAGCAATGACTCCACCAGAGACTGTTAACCAAATCAAGTAGATTAGTCCACTTCTGAAGTTCATCAAACTCCTTTTATGGCCTCAACTGCTCCGTGGGCTTATCATCTCCCTGCAGTCAGAGCTACGTCCACCATCCCACTGATCTCTGCCTCATTAGATCACCCACTTGTTCAATTGGACCATTGTTGCCCTTCCGAATCACTCTCTCTCTCTCCGTTTAACACCCTTCCATTTAGCAGTGCAGGCCTTCCCTTTATTCGCTCTGATGTCTCTACATGTGAGCCAGAAACTCACTGTGTGTTGTGGGACAGAAACTGCTCCAGACTGAAGGTGTCTTTCTGCTCACGGTCGACTGGGTCCCACCAGCGGCCAGGAAAGTGGACCCCAGGAAGGTGCAGCGCCAACTTGGCGACATACCAAGAATATGTCATCATCTACGGAGAAGTAAAAAAAGAAATTGCAGTGGGTTTTAGTGTGTAAAGGGATATCAAAATTGTTTCTTCATTTTCAGCTCGAGAGATGTTTCTTTTACATTAATATATTAACGTGTTTTAAGTCTGAAATTGATGAAGAGACTAGACTATCTACTTAAATCTTTAATAGGATTCAGGTTTTTTTTTAACTATTTAGGATTCTTACTTTTGATTCTTTGGATTAAATCAAGATATCAAAACCTAAATGGGAACACTTTCAGTCTTTAGAGAAAGTAAAAATCTGAGTTTTGACCTCCTGGTCGACCAGACGGACATCAGGCCGAACGCCCTGGCAGTAGTGCAGGTAACGCATCGAGTTTCCTGGCAGGTCCCCTCTGGTCAGGATGATGGCGTCCTCTGGGACGGAGGCCAGAAGCTCCCTCCCGAACCTCTCCACCACACCGTTACTGCTCTGATCACACTCCCTGAAATCAGCAGTGAACATGCGATCACATGGATGTGATTAAAACACACGCTGTGTTTACTGGCGTTTAGAAACTTCACTGCGACCTTACTGCTGCTTAGAAGTCTGTGTGATGTGTACAGCTGCGTATACGTTCATGTTTGTAAGAACGCTTTCAAGGTGCTCGGAGGGTAAGTTGTCAGTGCCCCCGCCCCTTCCCTCCCGCACGGCTCACTGACTGCCTATCTAATCGTGGGGAGACAGGTGTGATGGGTCTGACAGCACAGGCCATGCTCTCCCCTTGATCAAAGCCGCTCAGTGATGGCTGTCTGGCATTCCCCGGTGCTACGCTTGTGTAATCTGCCTTCTCGGACAGCTAACATCTCAGGCTGAGCTTTGCAAGTGGAATCTACGTGCTAACCGTGCCTCTCTTTAGCCTCTACCATGGGGTGAGCTCAGAAAAACCTGACATATAGAGTTCAGACCTGCTGCATGAAGCGCAGGAGAAACAAATCGAGTTGACTCAGGAAAAATGTGCACATGCTGATTTTAGAAGAGAGGAGTTTTTATTTCACTTCAACTTTAAAAAGCATAAGTATGCAACTTCTTTCTTTTTACATATTAGGGTATAGTCTAGTTTCTGCAACAGGAATACTTTTAAATTCAGATAAATCCTCAAAGATTGTGCAGAATCTGGAAAGCCTGGCACACAAACACTACTAGAGCCTGAAAACACTAATAGCCTGGGGAAGAGCAATACAATGCAGCTACAATAATTATGCCGTCTATCATCAAAATCTTTGCTGTCGTAGAATTAGTTCAGTAATTGTCTGCAAATATGAGTGTTACAAAGTGACTTTCCGTCTCAGCCATAACAAAACAGGAGCTTTTAACCAGAAACTGAAATGCAGCTGTAAGGATTTTTACTTCATTTTCAATAAAACAATGAGTTTTAAATGCTGACTTTGCTTTACTTTGACGCCGACTTCATTCGCATGCAATAAAACTCTCAGCAGATGGTAAAACAACAAAACAAATCTAACAACTTGGTTATTTGAAACCAACATCACTGTTCTGTTATTAGAAGACCACGATGTTTGCATTTTATTCATCATATCCCACGACATGAAGTTTTCTTTTGTTGTAACTAAATAATACTGACTTGTAATTGGTGTGCACCATATGTGCAAGCAGAGCTACGGTGTAGACCCAGCCGGTGGTCTTCCACAGCCCGCCATATCCCAACCTCCTCTCCAGCTCAGAGTGAGTCCGGCTCAAGCCGAGGCCCGCCAGCACGTACACTGCAGCATCGCTCTGGAGCCAGAAACGCTCAACCTGCAGGAAATGCAAAAAAAAAAAAGCACAACGGGTTTAAATTTTGCCGCTGACATTCGTCATTTATACCCATTTAAACAAATAAAACACACTTTAGGTATCAATGAGTATCTAAGTCTGCTGTTGCTCACCACTCCGAGTAGTAAAGGCCTGCTGATGTCCAGGTTGGCTCTCCAAGCAAAAAACAGCAAATAGAAAAGCAGCATTGCAGTCAGCAGCCAGGACACAGAGCGGCACGTCCTAGCAAGACAAGAACAGCAATCATTCATATGAAGCACCTGCTGCCGTTCTCATATAAGGAATAGTTTGCACCATGCTCCTAACTTTCATTCGTTTCATCCGTTTGGATACCACCAGCATGTCTGAAAATGAATGTGCCAGCCAGCAACAAGGTGGGAAGATGATTTTCTAATGCAAACTGAGTCATAATGAGCGGGTGCCAAGCGCTGAATCACAAACTCATTACAGTACGGCTGTAAAATGATCTTATAGACTAGAAAGAAAACATGTTATCCTCACGGCAACAACAAAACATCATCTGAACCTGAGGAGACACTTTCACATCAGAAGACACAGACCTGCCAGCAGATTCTGATGGTTTACATCAGCTGGCCATTCATCGCCAGGCTTTGCTTGAGTTGTTTTTTTTTTTTCACATGACACACAATATTCACAGAACAAATGCTCAGGAAAAGACTTCGTTTGCAAACATTTAGCATTTTAATATCACATAAATCAGCTTCTCTTTAGCACCGTGTGCAATGACCTTGCTCATTTTAATCTTTGTGTGTATGCCTTTTATTAAAGTGCATCTTAGGAGAGAAGAAAGCTGGGAACGGCTGCTGCCCAGCAGAGCTCGGGGGCATCACCGGGCTTTACCAGCTCCACCCCACAGATCCAAGCAAAGGCACCACTGTGATGCATTACTGGATCACACTGCCGTATACAAATAGTGATTTACTTGCACACATAAACATGTTTTTTTTTTTGAAAATCCAAAATACACATCAACCCCTCTCGATCTGAATGCTGGGCGTCGTGACAGCTTGACAGCTAGATGCCTCGGTGTTGTTTTGTATTCTCTTTTTCTAGGCTCAGCATTTTGTCAGTGGTTTTGTTCCCCGTCTTTCACTCCGGGGGGATTAGATTTTTGGTTGAAGTGGCTGCTGTGATGTGTGTGACGGAGTTTTGTGTGTGCTGCGCTGCCGTCTTAGTCATCCTACCTGTCCCATGAGGAGAGGAGAACGCCTGCTCCTGCCAGCAACAACACAGGAAGTGAAAGTTCTGCCAGGCAGTGGTCAAACTGGGCCCTGCACACAGAAACACACACGTACGAATACGGTATATGATGGACACCAAAGACAAGCTCAATTACCCTCCCTGCTAGAGAACTCAAGGACAGCACTCATCAAATGCCGTCCATCCCCTCCCAAAACAAACTCCTTGGACTGTGCGTTCCCCTCCTTTCAATCGGGTTGACGGATACGAATGACTGTGTCATCCGCCCCCTGCAGTCCCATCCCCTCCTCACAGCGCCTGTCAGTCACAAAGCACTTGCTCAGAGCAGAGAGATAGTTTCCTGCCTCTTCCTTAATACCCATCTCTATTTGACAGCTTATTGAGTCTCTATATCTTCCAGTGTACTCTGTGTGTGAATGTGCGCATGCGAGTGGGTTTGCGAGTGTGTGTGTCAGCTTCTCCAGTGGGGTTTACGTCTCCAGTGCGACAAGCCTGTCATGTTCGCCTCTCTTTCCCATCATGAAGGTGTGCTTGTCCATCAAGCAGCAGGGGCGATGGAGAGGGGTGAGTGCCTTGTGGATGGGGTGGATGTGGGGGGGGTCTTAAGATGAACATGCACCCTCCATCCCGTCAGT